>JAHFZB010000127.1:77418-112418 GCA_036884735.1 Huso huso
TTGCATATGTTCTGTATGGTGTATAGTAGTATAGTACCATACTTCAATACTGTACAGCAACTTACCTACATCTTTCATGTGATATGTGATATTGAACTAGAATCTGCACTGCACACATGCGTTCCTCACCACCCTCAGAAACACTGTCTCCAAGATATTGAACTAGAATCTGCACTGCACACATGCGTTCCTCACCACCCTCAGAAACACTGTCTCCAAGATATTGAACTAGAATCTGCACTGCACACATGCGTTCCTCACCACCCTCAAAAACACTGTCTCCAAGATATTGAACTAGAATCTGCACTGCACACATGCGTTCCTCACCACCCTCAAAACACTGTCTCCAAGATATTGAACTAGAATCTGCACTGCACACATGTTCCTCACCACCCTCAGAAACACTGTCTCCAAGATATTGAACTAGAATCTGCTCTGCACACATGCGTTCCTCACCACCCTCAAAACACTGTCTCAAGATATTGAACTAGAATCTGCTCTGCACACATGCGTTCCTCACCACCCTCAGAAACACTGTCTCCAAGATATTGAACTAGAATCTGCACTGCACACATGCGTTCCTCACCACCCTCAGAAACACTGTCTCCAAGATATTGAACTAGAATCTGCACTGCACACATGCGTTCCTCACCACCCTCAGAAACACTGTCTCCAAGATATTGAACTAGAATCTGCACTGCACACATGCGTTCCTCACCACCCTCAGAAACACTGTCTCCAAGATACCTGGTCTGGTGAACAATACTGTGACAAGATTATAGACTTACTGTATTAAGAGGGAGAAAGTTTGATTGGTAAACAAAGATTAAATCATTGAAAAGTGGACTGCACTATCTGAACATGCAGTCGATACCAGTCCATTTCTATTATTTGTACACATGTGCAGAACCTGTGTACAGTACAGACATATGTGTTGCCGTTCATTTTTTTCTTGCAGTTGCCAGGATGGAGTTTAGCTGTGCCTTCTGTTTTGTTCTAAATTCAGATTTGCCCCATTTAAATGCATTTAATGTTGGAACAAAACAATCCTCATTTGTAACCAGCAGCAGATGACAGTCTTGGGACACAGACTTTTGAAAATATCAATTTAAAAATAAGCTTATTGCCAAAGCATCCATCCCTACAGTACTTCTTGGAATGCAATTTCCTGAGATCTTAGATACAGTCGGTAGACTTAACAGCATCTACTAACAGAAATTAAATACATGTAATGACTACCATTTCAACTCAAATTCTTGTTGTCTTCAAATTTCAGTGTATTCTAATAACTCTCAGTTTTGCGCTATTGTGTGCTTTATAGTTCTTGGATTGAGACTTTATCAGAACTTAATCAGGTACTAATATATGCTGATTACCCCAATGGATTTGGAGTGCAGTATAGTGGTCCTGATACAGTAGCACACTGCCTGTCTTGTAAGGATATGGTACCATGTTACTATGTTTGGAACTCATATTTTACAGCAGTCATGGTTATAGCATTGTAATGCACTCAAAGTGTGTTGGTTGTTATAGAATTGTGACAACTGTGACCCTACTGTGACCGACCATTGCCATTGCTGTGTCTGGAGATCATTTGGGAAGGATTTGAGATCAGAACTTTATGTTAGACTCATTGGATAGTTGTTTTTATATTAATGTATTCTGCAAGACTGTGGAGAATTGATGAGGGTAGATGGGTTGAGCAGATTAATGATTTTTCACTTCCGTTTTACTGCAGTGTCTTCCACTGACCTCCCAGAAACCACACATACATCTTAATCCTGTGAGAAATTAAACACACCTTCCAGAACAGCATGGACACTGTACAGGGTGGTGCTTCATTCTCCTGGAGACTACAGTATCAGAGAAATGGCACTTCTACATTCTATTAAATTCATTCTTCAAGCGTTTTACAAACACACAGCATTGTTACTATATTCTAACAGAAAACACTGCAGTGGTATAGATGTCTAACACTTATGTATATAACAATTTAGAATGTGTTTTATACATCTGATTCCATTTTGGATATTTTCTTAAGAAGATCACAGGAAATAATCTTCAGATGAGCCATTACAGTTACCTTGCACATGTCTTTTAACTTCACCTCTATTAAACCTGGCTGTGACAGACAGGGCGTGTTTTAAAGAAACAATGTTTATTGTTTTATAGGTAGTACACTGTAATGTTTTTTTATTATTATTATTATTATTATTAGCTCCTGAAAAGGTTAACACTCTTACACTCCTGGATCAGGATAGCTGTGTCCGGCCCAGACCACCTTGGAAGAACAATTAAGCCTGGTACACCTCCCTAACCTAACAGTGCCCATTGCTGTGTCACAATAAGCCTGGTACACCTCCCTAACCCAGCAGTGCCCATTGCTGTGTCACAATAAGCCTCATACACCTCCCTAACCCAGCAGTGCCCATTGCTGTGTCACAATAAGCCTCATACACCTCCCTAACCCAACAGTTATGCCAAGCCAAATTTATATTTCTAAATTTTATTTATATTAATTATAATTTAGACATATCTCAAATTAATTTATAGATATCTCAAAATATTTTAAGATAACTCTACGTCATTTTAACCACCCAGCTGCCCATTTATTTTGGCAATTTCCATGTTATAAATGCTCTTTTTATTTTTGCAGATTTTTCATTCTTAGCCCTCAAATAAGCAATTTGGACAGTTTTCAAAACAATTTTTGCTATTCTTATTTAAATACACACTTTTTTATTGTGATTATGATAAACAGAAATACAATATTTCAATAGAACTTAAATAACAAAATAACAACATTTTTTTTTTACAATGGCAGCATTATAATAACATTATAATACTTGTGCAGGCATATCACTTTTTAGAAATGATTTTTTGTCTGTTAGATTTCAAAGCAGACGCACTTCAAGCCCTCATCAATGCTAACGCCTTTATCTAGCACATGTACATCAGAAAACTTGCGACACAAATTTTCAATCACGTCATATACAGTATCTTCCCCAGTTTCAGGCACGGGTGTATATGTTATATGAATTATTATCTGTGAAGTGTAGGTACAATAAATAAATAGGTAGTTCTGACCAGTACCAAACCTGACAAGGCTTCCTTACAACCTGTAACACCAACAAATAAATAAAGAAATCTCCTCATTTTATTCTCTGTAGATACACAGGCATCCATTTTTCACTCTCAGCTGTGTGTATACAGATGACCCGGTCTGTCAAGTGCATTGTAAGTCGCCCTGGATAAGGGCGTCTGCTAAGAAATAAATAATAATAATAATAATAATAATTTCTTAGGGACTGCTGCCATCTGCCAGTAAAAAACAAAACTGCATACACTTTTACAATACAGTTTTCTTATTTTTTCATTGAAGCACGTTAAAAAGACGCGTTAAACTTTGCAGATGCACACATAAGCGCCTGCACGGTATTCTCACGGGAGTGACAAATTTGGACTTGCATGTGCGCCACGTGGAAATCGCAGGATAAGAAGCTGGGTGGTTAAGATATCTCAAATACATTTAGAGATATCTCAAAATGATTTCCAGATATCTTTAAATGGATATGACTTTAAACTGTTTTAATACAGGCACACAACCATACTGCGGGGTGAGACGCAAATGTTCGCTTTCTTTATTAATAATATAAATCATACAAACTAACAAAACACATTAACAAAATAACAGGCAGAAGGGCCCAAACAAAAGGTCTATACAAAACTCACGGCACGGCACAGCACAGCACAGAACATGAAAAACACATCCCCTCACATGTGGCTGGCTCAATTAACGGCTCCAGCCACATTCCCATGTGTGTTTTTGCAGGGAGGGTTTTAACTCCCTCCCTGCCACGCACTATCCCCCACAGGGGTACCCCATCACACCATTGCATTGTGATGGCCTACGAGCTTCCCTGCTGACCATTGCATTGTGATGGCCTATGAGCTTCCCTGCTCACCATTGCATTGTTGATGGCCTATGAGCTTCCCTGCTGACCATTGAGTAGTGATGGCCTATGAGCTTCCCTGCTGACCATTGCATTGTGATGGCCTATGAGCTTCCCTGCTGACCATTGCATTGTGATGGCCTATGAGCTTCCCGGCTGACCATTGCGTTGTGATGGCCTATGAGCTTCCTTGCTGACCATTGCATTGTGATGACCTATGAGCTCCCTTGCTGACCATTGCATTGTGATGGCCTATGAGCTTCCCTGCTGACCATTGCGTTGTGATGGCCTATGAGCTTCCCTGCTGTCCATTGCATTGTGATGGTCTATGAGTTACACAAGTGTAGGCTAGTTATCAAATTACATCATTCATTTTACATTTAGTCTCACATTGATGATACAAAAAATCCTTGTTGGGAACCAACTAGTAGCAGCTTGTATTTATTTATTTCTTAGCATACGCCATTATCCAGGGCGACTTATAATTGTTACAAGATATCACATTATTTTTACATACAATTACATTATTTTTTTACACATTATTTTTACATACAATTACCCATTTATACAGTTGGGTTTTTTACTGGAGCAATCTAGGTAAAGTACCTTGCTCGAGGGTACAGCAGCAGTGTCCCCCAACCTGGGATTGAACCCACGACCCTCCGGTCAAGAGTCCAGAGCCCTAACCGCTACTCCACACCGCCACTCCACAAGAGTCCAGAGCCCTAACCGCTACTCCACACTGTAATGGCCAATGTTGCAGGAAAACTGTGGTGGTGGGGTGGTGGGAAATTTGTGAAATGTATTTTGTGACACTGGAGCCATTGAGTGGGATTCTAATTTAAACTCTGCTGGGGGCATATTGCTGGGATTAGATTTTTCGCAGATCTTTTCTGTGGGAACACTGTAGGTCCCAGATGTGTTATAACTGATTCAATGGGGGCCGAAGCAGTGTTTAAAGTAGAAATGCTATCTTGCCTGTGGACCCTGGAGAGGAATTTGTTGGAACAAGATAACCTGTCAGCAGGGCTTTGAAATGTTTGTTTCTCTTAGACTTGCTTCCTTCTTTTCCACAAGCTTCTCAGCTCTATTACATGCAATGACTCCAGTACTGCTCAGGCAGTATAGAATGCTGAGGTTCTTTCAGTCAATCCGAATTGTGCCTGCTGTATACCCACTCAAGACACCAACCGTTCCATATTGAGTTTCTACCGTGCTTTACTCTCAATATCAGTACGTTTCATGTCACCTGCTTCAAATATTCATACTTGGGGCACCTCTTGGAATTTCATTCAGCTGCAAAGTCCATTCAGAACGGTGACATCACAATCAGCCGTACCTCAACTTAACGGTATTCTCTTCATCAACCTTTTCTCTCTTTCCTTTGAAAAAATCACAAACAAAATAAATGTTGGTTATGAATAGAAACTAATATAGCTGGATTTTTATCATGTTTATCCAGAATAAAGCAGGATATAATAAAAGTCTATAAGCATCTGTGTATAGGTTATACCATGCCAAATACCATTCCAGCACCATGAAGCAAGCTTTGACAAAGCTATTCAATATAATACAAAATACCATTCTAGCAACATGAAGCAAGCTTTGACAAAGCTATTCAATAGAATACAAAATACCATGCCAACACCATGAAGCTAGTCAATATAATACAAATACTACAAAAATGAAATACAATATCTAATAAATAATGTTTACAAGTTCTTGATTTATATATTTTACTTAAAAATTGTTATTGATAATAGGGTGTGTTCTGAACCTTGTAATTAAACAGGGCACAGGATAATAACTTCAATTCAGCCCCCGGTCTATTGAGAACACTGGTAGGTCTTCATTTTTAAAAGCCAACAAGCCATTAACAGGCTGAAAAAAAGTGTGTGAGAGACGATGTACAACTTACTGTAGTCGTAGTGCCAGTGTTGTAATCAAGTCACAAAAATTGGGACTTGAGTTGTCGACTGTTTGACATGCCAAGCTCGAGTCGAGTCGTGTCACAGAGTTTGCTCGAGTCGAGTCGAGTCATAGAGTTTGCTCGAGTCCAGTCGAGACCTATCTGGCTCGAGTCAGTTCAAGTCATTAGTTCTGACAGTTTGAGACAGTTTGATTTAATCAGATTCATTTTACAGGAGATTAGCAATCTGCAAGTAAAAAGAAAAGAACATTTCTATTACAAATACAAAATTGATGTTCACCATTAAAGTTCCAGTTAAAGTTTCTGCCTTGTGTTTTGTCTCCATTTCAGGGAATTCACGATTCCTTGGCCTAATTATAAGCAGGTTTTGTTATTGACCATACAGAGGCCCTTTTACCTATGCTCAATTGGGTTGGATGTACAGTAATGGATACCACAAAACATAAGAATGCATTTAAACATGTATTTGCAATTTTACTGAATGTTTTTCACTTTTTCTCAACAGTGAAACTCCCTGATAGTTTTTTTTCAGATACCTTAACCATATGAAAGGATATTTTGTGGCATTTAATTTGATATTTGATGTAGAGATTTTGCTTCTAGGCCTTAAAACATAGCTGTTACAAAGATGCTGAGAGACTAATGCATGACTTTGTTTCATCTAGAATTGATTATTGTAATGCACTTTTTTCTGGTGTCCCAAAATGTGTTGTATCCCGCTTGCAGCTTGTTCAGAAAACTACCGCTAGAATTCTGACAAAAAACAGGAAAAGTGAACATATTACCCCTATTTTGGCCTCTTTACACTGGCTCCCTGTGCAGTATATAATTGATTTTAAGATTTTGCTGTTAACTTGCAAGGCCTTGAATGGACTTTTATAAAATGGCTTTCTTATCTTAGTGGGTTTTAATGTAACCTTAAAATTGCTGCTTTTGTATTAAATGTATGCTGTTATTTAAATGGTCTGATCGTGGCAGTTGTATGTGTGACTGTGGCAAAGTGGTAAGTGGTACGTGCAGGTGCAGTGCAGTAATCCAACAAGAAACGACAGACAAACAAAGGACGGGTGAAATGGTTTCTGTTTATTTTAATCCAGGGGTATGATGTCCAAATAGAGACAAACAATGATGGCTTGGAATACACAACGATGTGTATTGCACAGTAAATTGGGAGACTTTGGGGCCGGGACTCGAGTCAGGTCGAGTCTTTTGAGCAGAGACTCAAGTCCAGTCGAGTCACTGACTTGAATCATTACAACTCTGAGTAGTACTAAGGTAATCGTGATTATCATGATAATTGTTAGTCAATAATCGTTGAAAGAAAATGTTATTGTTGTCCAAGAGTAGCTTGTTTTAAATTCCATTTTCAAAGTTTGTACGTACTGTTCTTTTACAGCTTGGTGTTTGTAATTACTCTGAGTAATTTCGTAATGTAGCCAATAGCTTTGTAGAAGAGTCAGTGCCATCTAGTGATGAGGTATTAAACATTCTTTTTATATTGCTTGCCCCCAGCTGTGCACTAAATGGCTCTGAGAAAATGCTTACAAATTAGTTGCAGACACATTTCTTTTTTTATCACATGATTTCCCTATCTGTGACTAATAGGGGTAGTACAGAGGGAAGTGGGTTCTGTACTCAGTGTATCTTTCTCTCACACACATCATGTTCCTCTTCACATAATTGCATTGTTTGCTCTGTCCTAATGATTTAATTCCAGTCTGCTCACTGTAGCTCAATATTAACCCAGCAGGGGAGAGATAGGAGATGAGAGAGGGAGACTGCAATACCACAGAGATAATCAGGGAGGGAGGGAGTGCGGAGCTAATCAACAAGGACAATAGGGGAGAAGAACAAGAAGAAGTAGTTCACCCTTATATTCACTCTTCAGTTCCACATGTCAAGCCTCTGTTAAATGACCTCCCTCATAAGACCAACAGGCTGTGTGGTCCAGTGGTTAAAGAAAAGGGCTTGTAACCAGGAGGTCCCCGGTTCAAATCCCACCTTAGCTACTTACTCATTGTGTGACCCTGAGCAAGTCACTTAACCTCCTTGTGCTCCGTCTTTCGGGTGAGACGTAATTGTAAGTGACTCTGCAGCTGATGCATAGTTCACACACCCTAGTCTCTATAAGTCGCCTTGGATAAAGCATCTGCTAAATAAATAATAATAATAAATAATAAATTCTGCAAACTAGCAACATCTGATAGCTTGAATGCAACATGATGATTAAGAGACTGAAACAGAAAATTAACAGAAAACTAAAACAAATGATACCAAGAAAAATATTTAAACAATGTTAAGAAATAAATTGGCACATGTGTTTAATTCAGAGATGAATGTGTGACTCATACACACCCGCTCACACACACACACGCTCACACACACACACGCAGACACACCGTACACCACAGAGAGGCAGGGAACTTCACTTCTCCCATTGAAAATCAAGGGAGGTATAACAAAGTGCTGCATAACTTAGTGTTAACAGAAGAGAGGACGAGTTAACTTACATAAGAAACAGTGTACCACTACGGCTGCATTGGTGACTGGCAAGAATGACACCACATTGAATTGTGTAGCAGCTGTGGCAGTCACCATTGCAGAATGTTTTAGTGTAAACTGAAGAATGTCCTACACAGTCATTCTGCATTGTTACTAAACTGATAATACTGATAGTATCTGCACCTGTGGCAGTAGCAGAGGAACAGCCGGTGCAGCCGGTGTAACTAGAACATAAGAAACATAAGAAAGTTTACAAGAGGAGGCCATTCAGCCCATCTTGCTCGTTTGGTTGTTAGTAACTTATTGATCCCAGAATCTTATCAAGCAGCTTCTTGAAGGATCCCAGGGTGTCGGCTTCAACAACATTACTGGGGAGTTGGTTCCTTGGGGAGTTTTTTTCTTTTAAAAAAATTAAGAACATTTATCGGAGATTTCCTTTAACCTGATTGGTTAATACGAAGGCTTAAACCTCTGATAAAGAACCTCAAATGTTATCTTTCAAACTATGTTTAATCTATGTTCCAAATCAATCTGCCTGAAAATATGTAAATACAGTATTTTTTGTATTTTTTCTGCTAGTTGAAAAAAAATCTCCGCTCTTGTGCACACCCTCTGAATGTTGTCTGGCAATGTAGATTGCTGTCCTATCTATCTGTTTAAATTTAGTACAGCAAAAAGTAAAATAAATAAATAATTGAGAATAGGGTTTGCTGTCAGCGGCAATACAGTAGCCACAATACTCTAGCAACTAGTCTCCGATTTGAATGACGAGTTGAAATCAAACAACTGCATGCAGTCAGATTACTTTCAGCAACTTTATTTAAGCATATCGCAGCAACAACACAGGCAGGTCTAAGAGAAGGAGGCTTTGATTTTATGAACACACACTGTGAACAAGTTATTAAACACAAAACAGGATCGGGATTAACAGATAACTAGATATTTTAATTACTAAAACTTTTTACTGTGTTTATTTCACTAATAAATTTTAGGACCTAATGGTAACTTTAATATTGAAACCTACACAAATACATGAACATGCACTCAAATCCAAATAAAAAATAATAAGTTAACTGTACTTTTATCCTTTACATGTTTTACAAACAGTTCACAAACCATGTTTGCTTTTCTGTATGAGGTACCTGAACTGAAGAAAAGCTCCTTGTAAGTAGAAGCTTTGTTTTATTATTTGGCAATTGGAAATACGCACGAATCATATTAAGGTGGTTCGGTATTGTTTAATAGTGCCTTTAGGCAAACCACATTTCAGTGATATGATCGACCTGGAGATAATAATATTGGTGTTGTAGACCTTGGTGTTGAAATAGCCTTGAACAAAGAACAATGGTGGGACATGATTAAAGTTTTTAAAAGTTTACAGTTAACCCAAACCAATGCTTTACACACTGTACAGATACCAGGACCAGTAGTCCAGCGGATAAGCACATTGATTGCGCACTTTTACCTAGAAATGTGAAACTTTGCATACTCATACAACTTTAGGTGCTGAACATTTTCTGCTATAGTGCCAATTGATCAGAGTCCCGTTGTGGCCTGTAACACTACCTGGTGGCCAATGCGAGCAAGCACTTTACCAGTTGAAATGTTTTTGTCCATAGTTTAATCAATAAATGTCCAATTAAGGCTCAAGATGGCTCAAAATGTTGGTATGAATGTGCGGGTTATACAGCAATCAGTAAAGCAATAGCTTCTCAGCTCTTGAATTGGCAAGCAAAAGAGTGACAGAAAGAGTGAAAATCACTTCATAATATTATGGTGTCTGTTCCATGTACATTTTGGCCTATGGTTTTCTAGGTTAAAGTTCTTGGCACTTAAACTATAAATCTGCCTTCATACTTGTGGATTAAAATTTATATATAATATTCTTATTTCAAAAGTTTTCAAAAGTATGTTAAGAACAGTAAAAAATAGTAAAGATGTACACATCATATGAATGGGAGTTATTATATTTAACTACACAATGTTAGTATTATTTCATGGACTGGAATTCAAATTTAATTCAAATTGATTAAATGGAACTGTCATTGGAATTGGAATTGAATATTTATGGGTAGAATTGGAATTGAACAGATTGAATTGAGATGGAATTTTAATTGGAGTTGGAATTAAAAATAGGAATTGATCCTAACTCAGCATTGCAGTTTTTACAGTCCTGTACGTTTGTCAGTCAGTGATGCACTGCCTCTCACATGCACAGAGGGCAGTGCACTGAAGTCCTGCTTTTGCACAGCTACATCGGCTGGAACACCCTTTTTTGTAACCGCAACAGACCATTTCCTGGCAACTCTTAGTTGCTTTGGCAAATGTTGTCCAGAAAGGGCAATAAATGTTACCTTCAGTTTCCAGCCCCAGCAAGCAGGGTCAGGAAGTATTGGTTCAGCAACAGTACTTTCTCGCCAGATGTGACCACCTTGATATACCGCATGCCTAACATGCTGTACCAGTGCCGCTTGGGTAGGAGGGATCCCTTCAGTAGATCGCCCTTTCTTTGTAAAGAGGTGTTTCCGGGCATTGTTCACCTGTGATGTCAAACATACCACAATTTTACAAGTTATAAATCAACAGGTAACAATGCATATATGAATGTGCGTGTTACCAGGACTTTTACAATGACATCATTCTGTATCATTTCCACTGTCAGTCTCTCATCTGACTCTGGCCACAGCATTTCATCCACATCACAGAGGATGTTCTCTCTCTTAATTCATCTTGGGAAGAAATGCCCTGTATGGCAAATCCACCCTTGTCAGGCTTCTGCCCCAATTATTACCAGTATCACAACCTTGATCCATTGTGTAAGTGTGACTTGGTCATAGAATAATTAAAAATGGTCACGTGAATCAAACCTTTGCAGCACCATGATGGAAATTGACAGTGCCACGGTTTATCACAAGGGAGAAGTGTTTCATTCTGTAATTACAGTGAAGCAAGAGTTAGCTATTTGCACAAGTAACATTATTTTAGTTTAAAAAACAAAAACAGCCCCAACAGGGCCAACAACTGTGTGCACATTTCATTTGAAACACATGTAGAGCTTGTTAAGGGTTTTGCATTGTATTTGCTAATGAGTGAAATCTGACTAGTTTTGGGAGACGAGTTAACTGTTTTGAAAACTGTAAACTGTTGAATATACTGTATGTTGTATTTTATTCCCATATATAGCAATTAAGAAAAACTGTAACAAACCTTTTCTATCCTGAATTTTCATTAGTCCACTTCTAGTGCCAATAATTTAAAATCTTAAATAAATACATAGGCACACACACAACAATACAGTGCCTACTGAAAGTATTCGGCCCCCTTGAACTTTGGCCTTTTGCCACATTTCAAAACATAAAGATATGAAACTGTAATTTTTTGCCAAGAATCAACAACAAGACACAATCAAACATGTGGAAGAAGGTTTATTGGATAAAATCAAACTTTTTTTAACAAATAAAAAACTGAAAAATTGGGCGTGCAACACAGCTTCACAGTGCAGCAAACCATCCCCAAGTTCAGTGAGGATGAATGTTTGACCCTAAATGACTTCAGATGACAAATAGAATCCACCTGTGTGTAATCAAGTGGATGGAGCCAAATGCACCTGCACTCTGATAGTCTCAGAGGTCCGTTTAAAGACCTGAGAGCATCATGAAGAACAAACAACACAATGAGGTCCGAAAACATTGTGGAGAAGTTTAAAATGGGATTTGGATACAAAAGATTTCCCAAGTTTAGAATATCCCAAGGAGCACTGTGCTGAATAATATTGAAAAACAGACCACTGCAAATCTACCAAGACCTGGGTCAAAAACTTTCAGCTCATACAAGGAGAAGACTGATTTGAGATGCAGCCAAGAGGCCCATGATCACTCTGGATGAACTGCAGAGATCTACAGCTGAGGTGGGAGACTCTGTCCATAGGACAACAATCAGTCGATACTGCACAAATCTGGCCTTTATGGAAGAATAAGAAGAAAGCCATTTCTTCAAGATATCCATTGTGTTTAAAGTTTGGTCCACCTGGGAAATTTCAAACATGTGGAAGAAGGTGTTGGTCAGATGAAACCAAAAATTACTTTTTCAAAAACGTTATGTTTGGCGTAAAAAGGTCACAGCTCATCACCCTGAACACACCATCCCCACTGTCAAACATGGTTCTGCATCATTTTTGGGCCTGTTTTCTTCAGCAGGGACAGGAAGATGGTTAAAATTGATGGGAAGATGGATGGAGCCAAATTCATCTTCTGGAAGAAAACCTGATGGAGTCTGCAAAAGACCTGAGACTGGGACGGAGGCTTTGTCTTCCCCAAGACAATGATCCAAAACATAAAGCAAAATCTCCATTGGAATGGTTCAAAATAAACATATCCAGGTGTTAAAATGGCCAAGTCAAAGTCCAACCTGAATCCAATCAGAATCTGTGGAAAGAACTGAAAACTGCTGTTCACAAATACATCCAACCTCACTTCAGCTCCAGGAGGAATGGGCAAAATTTTGCAGTCTCGATTTAGCAAAACTGAAGAGACATACCCCAGGACTTACAGCTGTAATTTCATTTTGCAAAGGTGGCGCTTTGTTAAGTATTAACATAAGGGGGGGCTGAATAATTTTGCAATCCCAATTTTTCAGTTTTTATTTTGTTAAAAAGTTTGAAATATCCAATAAATTTCGAATATACTTCATGATTGTGTCCCATTTTATTGTTGATTCTTCACAAAAATTACAGTTTCATATTTTATGTTTGAAGCCTGAAATGTGGCAAAATCTTAAAAAATTCATAGGGCACATACTTTCAGGCACTGTAGTTTGATTTGGTTTTAAAACAATTCAACATGATGATATATGTTATACGTAATAAAATGGACACGATAAAATACCTGTGATTCGAGATTCTCTGTACAGAATACTCTATAATGATTTTCAAGAAAGAGGGTCGTTTTCTCTGTGTCTTCTCTCTATCACAGCTGCCAGTCTGACAGTGGTGACAGAGAATTGACAGCAACTCAGAAGGTAGAGTAATCAACATCATGACCCCGCCCCCCGCCTAAACAAAAACAAACATGCAGCAAAACACAGATCATTTGAAAGGAAAAACTTTATTATTATTTTTAGAAATCATATGAACAAGTACATGAATAACATATAGTCTATGCTATCAACAAAACTGTCTGATGTGTTTGATTTTTATAAGTACCGCTACCACATAAGCTGAAGTTGGAAGCTTGATAATGAAGCGCGGACGATAAAACAGTTTCAGGTTTCTGCAACACGAATTCATTTTAATCAGTCACTCTTATAAATAAAAATATTATGTATGTAGCATATAATTTCAGCAATTTAAATGAATGTGTTTCTTTTTTATTAACAGCTTTACTTGATTTACATGATTTTGCACTGCTGACGCTTTGGAATATGAATTATATTTATAGATCTTATTCATTATATAAACTGAAGCAAATATATCAATTTGACATTGAAATAATACAAACAGTATATTCACATTTTCTTTAAGATCCCTTTTATTGTAATAATGGATTTTTGCATGTTTTCCATTTTGTGGCATTTTGAGAATTTTGATGTTAAATGGGAGGGGTAAGGTTTTTGGCAAAACGCTCAATGCAGAAACTTTTAAATGATAATATTATATATATCATTTTAATCCACAAGTATGAAACCAGATTCATAGTTCATTACGAGTACCAAGAACTATAACCTAGAAAACCACAGGCCAAAATGTACAAGAAAGAGATAATATTATGTAGCGATTTTCACTAATTTTGTCACTCTTTTGCTTGCCAATTCAAGAGCTGACAAGCTATTGCTTTATGATAATCCCCACATTCATACCAACATTTTGAGCCATCTTGAGCCTTAAGTGGACATTTATTGATTAAACTATGGATGAAAACATTTCAACTGGTAAAGTGCTTGCTCGCATTGGCCACCAGGTGGCGTTACAGGCCGCCACGGGGATCTGATCTGACCTCCCCCCTCCTCTTCATGGCCGGCAGCTCCCCTCCGTGGGGCTCTGGCCACAGTGTTTCCTGCCGCGAAAATGCGGCTGGGGGAGCTGGTCTCCTGACCTCCCCCCCTTTCTTCATGGCCGGCAGCTCCCCTTCATGGGGCTCCGGCCACAGTGTAACGACCCCAGGCGGGCAGAGCCCCCTCAGGCGAAGGAGGACCTCGACGACCCCAGGCGACGGCAGCAGCGGACCCTCGAGGCGATGGCAGCAGCAGATCCTCAGGAGGCGACGGCAGCAGCAGCGGACCCTCGGGAGGCAACGGCAGCAGCAGCGGACCCTCGGGAGGTGATGGCAGCAGCAGCGGACCCTCGGGAGGCGAACTCGGGAGGGGAGCCCCTGGCCATGGAGGCGGCAGCGGGAGCTCCTCTTCTCCCTCGTACCCTATAACTGGTGCAGAGCAGCAGGCAGTCCCAGGCGATGCGGAGCAACAGGCAGCCCCAGGCGATGCGGAGCAACAGGCAGCCCCAGGCGATGCGGAGCAACAGGCAGCCCCAGGCGATGCGGAGCAACAGGCAGCCCCAGGCGATGTGGAGCAACAGGCAGCCCCAGGCGATCATAATTATTTAATGCAATAATTATTTGCAACAATCATTTATTGTCATTGAACTTTAGAACCGCCGCGGTTATACTCATACCTAAAACCGCCGCCGGCAGTCATTATGACAGTTAGATTTTAAACAACATCAATATTAAAATGAAAGATCAGAGCTATCAGATACAACTCAAAAGTTTTGTTCAAGCACGTCATATCAAACATCTGCACAGCCAAAACGCCACATTTAAATGAACAATTAAACATAAAAGGGTTTATTATTTTATTTTTATTTTTTTTGTAAACTCTGTTTTATTGGGGAAACAATTGTTCACAGAGATCATAATACATGTAAGCAGGAAACAATGTACTGAGTGGGACTGAACAATACAGCATAGTTACAGTGCCTTGCATAAGTATTCACCCCCCTTGGACTTTTCCACATTTTGTAGTGTTACAACCTGGAATTAAAATTGATTTAATTAGGATTTTTTATCACTGATCTACACAAAATAGTCCATAATGTCGAAGTGGGGAAAAAAATCTACATATTTTTCAAAATTAGTTACAAATAAAAAACTGAAAAGTCTTGATTGCATAAGTATTCACCCCCTTTGCTGTGACACCCCTAAATAAGCTCTGGTGCAACCAATTGCCTTCAGAAGTCACATCATTAGTTGAATGGAGTCCACCTGTGTGCAATTAAAGTGTCACATGATCTCAGATTAAATACACCTGTTTCTGGAAGGCCCCAGAGTTTGTTAGAGAGCATATCTAAACAAACAGCATCATGAAGACCAAGGTGCTATCAAAACAACTGCGGGATAAAGTTCTGGAGAACCACCAATCAGGGTTGGGTTATAAAAAAATATCCCAAACTTTGAACATCCCCCGGAGCACCGCTAAATCCATTATTAAAAAATGGAAAGAATATGGCACAATCGCGACTCTGCCTAGAGAAGGCCGTCCACCAAAACTCAGTGACCAGGTAAGGAGGGCATTAGTCAGAGAAGCAACCAAGAGGCCAATGGTAACTCTGAAGGAGCTGGAGAGATCCACAGCTGAGATGGGAGAAACCATCCATGGGACAACTATAACCCGGACGCTCCACAAAGCTGGACTTTATGGAAGAGTGGCGAGAAGAAAGCAATTGCTGAAAAAAAACCCATATCAAATCCCGTTTGGATTTTGCCAAAAGGCATGTGGGAGACACAGCAAACATGTGGAAAAAGGTTCTCTGGTCTGATGAGACCAAAATTGAACTTTTTGGCCTTAGCGCAAAACACTATGTGTGGCGCAAAGCCAACACTGCTCATCACCCTGAGAACACCATCCCCACGGTGAAGCATGGTAGTGGCAGCATCATGTTATGGGGATGCTTTTCATCAGCAGGGACTGGGAAACTGGTCAGGATTGAGGGCAAGATGGATGGAGCCAAATACAGGGAAATTCTAGAGGAAAACCTGTTTCAGTCTGCAAGAGACCTGGGACTGGGGCGGAGGTTCACCTTCCAGCAGGACAATGACCCTAAACACACAGCCAAAGCCACACTGGAGTGGTTTAAAAACAAGAACCTGAATGTCTTAGAATGGCCCAGTCAAAGCCCAGACCTCAATCCGATTGAGAATCTGTGGCAAGACTTGAAAATTGCTGTTCACCAACGGTCCCCATCCAACTTGACAGAGCTTGAGCAATTTTGCCAAGACTGGGCAAAAATTGCAGGATCCAGATGTGCAAAGCTGGTAGAAACTTACCCAAAAAGATTCACAGCTGTAATTGCTGCCAAAGGTGCTTCTACCAAGTATTGACTCAGGGGGGTGAATACTTATGCAACCAACAAATGTCTTTTTTTTTGTTTAATTAACTTTTGTGTCACAGTAAAAAAATATTTTGCACCTTCAAGTCCAAGGGGGGTGAATACTTATGCAAGGCACTGTATTATTATTGATTTTACATAGGTTTTATAGGTAAGCAAGCATAAGAATAACTATGTAGGTCACAGAGTCATCAGTATAGGAAAAGAGAGATCAAGGTAAAGAAAACAGCTCCAGGTCATGAACATACAGCAGAACGGGCTGCCAGGCTTTGTAAAAGGAGTCAGTGGATCCACACCGTGTATACTTAATTTTCTCCAGTTTTAGGAAGTACATTAGATCTCTGATCCAGTGAGTGTGTGAAAGGTGGGGCAGCTGACTTCAGTTCAATACTATCAGGCGCCTAGCCAGCAAGGACGCAAAGGCCAAGGTGCTTCTCTGCAAATTGGACAGGGGAACATCATTAGGCATTACACCAAAGAGTGCAATCAGGGGGGTAGGCTCAATATGTGTCTGCGCAATGTTAGAGAATGTCTTAAAAATAGAAGTCCATAGGGGACCCAGCCTGGGACAGGATTAAAACATATGCAAGAGGGATGCTGGAGCTTGTTTGCATCTGTCACAGGTCGGGTCTAAGTCTGGATGGATCATAGCCAGTTTCAATTTAGATAGGTAAATACGATGTAAAACCTTTAACTGTATTAACCCATGCTGGGCGCAGATGGAGGAAGAATGGACTCTCAAAAGAATGGAATTCCAGTCATTTTCAGAGATAGCCAGGCCCAAATCCTGTTCCCAAGCAGATATCAGTGCAGACAGGGAGGGTGAAGAGAGATAAAACATGATTATAAATTTTGGAGATTAAGCCCTTACACCCAAATTCGTTGAGGATTGAAAGAACCTGAGGGATGGATGAGCTGGGATCAGATATGTAAAGAAGAAGGTCATCTGCATACAGAGAGACCTTTTGTTCTCAACCTTCCCAAACCACACCCTGGACCGTCTGGCCATTGCGTAAGCAGATTGCAAGGGGTTCAATAGTGCAGAGATGCTACGATTTGGCCGTATACTATTTTGGAGGTTCTGCTACCGCACTATGGCAAAGGGGTATAACACTACGATTTTTATTAAATAAATAAAAAATGGATAGTCCCTGAACGTTTATGAAATATTATTTCAATACCATGTGTCTGTTTTCATTTTTAATTTATTTAACAAATTAATGGTTCTTAAATAATACTGTATTTCACTGACAGTTTATCGTGGCATTTTAACTGACATACCAAAAGCTCTTAGCTGGGTTGCTTAGTAACCAGTTTAGGGGTCCTTCAGAAACCGCTGCTTCTGGTTGTTTGTCAGTAAGGCTGTAATTAAGTCACGGTGGACATGGATTGAGTGATTTTAGTAGAGAACATTGAACTTTACCACCACAACTTGAAATTCCACCTTAACCAAAAAAAAAAAAACACGCTTTCACGGTTTAGCTAATGATGTTGAACTAGCTCGGTTGCTTTACTTTTGGAATGTAGCCGTTGACACCTTGGATTTTTTCAGCGCTGTCAATTGATTTAAGCATACATGCAGGTGCAACTCTACTGCCCGATTTTGGCAACCTGCATTTTTCAATGTCTGTCGGGCCTTTGACCCAAATCAAGCGAAGTATCTCGGCATAGCTGAGGAAGCAGTGTTTTTGAGGCCATTCTACTGTTTGAAGACAACTGTGTAGCACAGTGTGAATACCGTGCTTACTACGAAATTGTCAGTGAACTGAAATGCGACATTCCAGTTCTGGAAAAACATGTTACCGAGATTCCCAGCTCTTGCTGTAATCATTTTCTGCATAAAAAAAATTACTTGGGGATGACCGGCACTCCAGAAAGACATCAAACACATACAGCATGCTGTATCGGAATAATATGTAACCAAACAAACCAAAACGTGAAATAACTGCAAACTGAACCACAGCAGAAGCACCAGATGCACACAAAGAGTCTTCCAACTTCAAACATTATTTTTTAATTGTATGTGAAACCTACAGTTTTTGTATGCTGTCCTGTAGAAACCCCACCAAATGTCATGTAAAACAAACATTTTTGTTTATAGTTGTATACGCTGTGAAGCTTACCGATTTACAGGATTAAAACTTGAACCTGATGTTGTGAAAACCATAATAAATAAATATTTAGATTAATTTTCCGTTTTTCCTACTTCTACAGGCAGACCAATTTATGTTTGCGTAGGTACTGTGTATTGTAATTTTTTTTAAAAAAGTTGAATTTTCATCCCCGTGACTTCACACACCATTTTCCCCATCCTCCGTGATTTTGAACAAATTTACCGTGACTGCTCATTCATTTTTAGTACAAATTTCCGTGACAAAATCCCAGCCTTACTTATCAGTTATTAAAATAGGAATGCCAAATCAAACAAAAAATGTCACTCTCCTCCTCCTAAAAGATTGAGGCTGGCTTGTCAGAAATATGGAGAGGAATTTACCACAGAATGGTCATTCATTAAAAGAAGTGGAGTGTCTCAATCTAACGTCTGTGATACTGCCAGACAGACTTCTCTGTGAAACATGGTGGGCGTCATGACTGTATCACTCTCATAGGTAAGAAGAAACACCAGCAATACGCACAATCTGACACTCCCCATTACTGTGTTTGTGCAAATGGGTTTTGAGGTTTAACTCGCTTTAAATAATTGTGTGTTTTGATAGTTGCAGAATAGTAAAAATGTAAATAAAAAACTATGATAAATCTTTCTTGAAGTGTTGTTATTTTTATAGTTTTGAGGTTGAATATTTCAGTCCAATCAACCAAAATCAGTGTTGAAGTATTTTTATTGGGGTTGTTAATTTCTAAATGCCATGTGTTTACAATTACTAAAATTATAGATTGAACAGCAAAAATTAGAGCATTGGCTTGCCAGACCCTAAGAACATTTTAATTACTAGGGCGAGCAGCCCCTGGCCAAAAAAAAAAAAAAAAAATGATCTGCTACTATATGCTACTATATTTCCGCTACTATGGTACTATTTTCTACTTTCATAATCTCTGATAGTGGTAACAAATAAAAGTGAAGAAAGAGGGCAGCCCTGCCAAGTGCCACGATGTAGAGGGAAGTAAGTAGAACTGGAGGCGTTTGTATGAATTGAAGCTAATGGAGATGTATATAGCAGTTTGACCCAGGCAATGAAGTTGGAGCCAAATCCAAACCTCTGAAGAGTAGTAAACAGATAGTCCCGTTCAACACGGTCAAATGCTTTCTCATCGTCGAGAGAAATAACCACCTTTGGAGTGGGAGAGGTTGACTTTGTATAAATGATATTGAAAAGGCGTCTGAGGTTAGAAAGGGAATGTCAATCCTGTATAAAACCAGTTTGGTCAATGGAAATTATAGAGGGAAGTACAGCTTCAAGGCGATGTGCTAATACCTTGGCGAGAATTTTTACATCCATATTTAGGAGGGAAATTAGGCGATAAGCTCCACATTCAGAAGGGTCAGCTAAAGATTCTGATCTATAGAGGTTTGCATAAAAATGTTTTAACTCTTCATTAATTTCAAAATGGTCTGAAGTTACCTCACCTGACTGAGTGCGTATTTGAGGAATCAGGAGAAAGGCAGAGGCCTGGCAAAGCTGGTAAGCTATGATCTTATGGGCTCTGTGTCACCATATTCATATACTTTATGCCGTGGTCTTAATAACAGTTCTGCCTGTTTTGAGGATAAAAGATCAAATTCAGTCTGAAACGTTAAACGCTCCTTGTATAAATCAGGGGAGGGAGAAACAGCATATTTTCGATCAAATTGCAAAATGAGGTCTGACAGTTTAGACAGCCTCAGTGCGACTCTTATTAATTTGGGCTGTATAAGAGATTATCGGCTTTCAATGTATCCCATAGAGTAGTGGCAGAGATTCCAGGCATAGAGTTAGTGTTGAAGAAAAAAAGTGATTTCATTAGTTACAATTTGAACAAATCCTTGTTTGAAATCAAAAGAGGATCCAAGCGCCAGGACCTGCGTGGTGAAATCTGGTTTGGTACGGCTAATTCTAGGACCAACAGTGCATGATCAGATATTACAATGCTATTGTATGTACAAGAACAGATAGAGGAGAGTAATTTATTGTCAATGAAACAATAGTCAATGCGGGAGTAGGTGTGATGAACAGGGGAAAAGAATGAACACTGTCTTGCAGTGGGAAAGAGAAAACGCCATGGGTCAGAGACCCCGTAGGTATCCAAAACAGAGCAGGTGGCAAGAGAAGATTTGGGAGGTGGTGAAGGCTTAGGAGAGGAGCGGTCCAAAGCAATTAAAGTCTCCACCTAAGATAAGATGATGAGAGTCAAGATCTGGCAATGAAGACAACAGGTTAGAAATAAATTGGTTATCATCAAAATTAGGATCGTAAACATTGGCCAAAATTAAAGGAGTATTAAATAGTTTGCCTGTTACAATAACATAGCGGCCGCTTGGATCAGATATTACTTTATCTGCCACAAAAGGTATAGATTTATTAACCAAGATAGCTGCACCCCTGGCCTTGCCATTAAAATTGGAGTGAAAGGACTGCCCCTGTCGGATACGAAACTAGTCGGAGTTCCTGAGGTGAGTCTCCTGAAGGAAAGCAATGCCAACCCTTAGCTGCTGGAGATATGATAGGATTTTATTACGCTTAACTGGGTGATTTAAACCCTTAACAGTCCAGCTAATAAAATTAAAAGGACATCCACCTCTGCTGACAACCTACTGGTATTCACCATAGTGAAATAGATAATATCCCATGTACAGAGACCAGAGCTGAGTCCTCAGCCCCTGAGAGAGAGAAAAGATGTGACTCCATAAAGAAAGATAAGATAAAGGTAGAAAGAGAATGAAAGAAAAAGAAAAAAGAAAAGAAACCAAAAGAAAGGAAAAGTGTCACAAGGCCCTCCCCCAACCCCCCCCCCATAAAACCCTCCCAATCGGGTGAAAGCTACTAACTTGTCTACAAAACTCACTCTCTGGCTGTCTGCCATCTCCTCATGCATAGAGCACCCTAACATACAACTGTGTAAGAGCCCCAACACACCCAACAGAGATATTGAGGTAAACAATAAGACATTGCCACCACCACCAGGCCAAGGGAAAAGCAAGGGTTGCAGCGATGAACTCAGCAACAAACTGCAAGCGGAAGAAAGAACAAACAAAAAAACACCAGAGATGGATAAAATACAGTACACCATTTATAAAGATTGTGTCGGCACATGTGTATACCCAACTTAAAAAGAACCGGCTGTGAAGGATAATTAAGATTAAATGAAGAGAAGAAGGAAGGAAGAAATCAAATGGAAAATAATAATAATAATAATAATAATAATAATAATAATAATAATAATAAAATAATAAATAAAAACAAATAAATAAATAAAATAATCAAAAGCAAGTATTACTAATAATAGGCCTAAGTAACAACTTAAGGGAAAGAACACGTATTGTATCGCCTCCATGCATTCATAGCAGACCTGGGACAAACACAGCTGCTCTTGATATTTTCTTTGTAAACACCAACTATTTCAAATAGGCCTATTTTAACTATTTAAATACATATATTCACAAAATAAACATTATCTGAAGATATTCAAACACCATTTAAAAACACTTAAAACATTTTTCGCAGAAGACAAATATCACCGAAAACATTCAATATGCAAGTTGTTTGAAATAAACATACAAATCAACCTTTACTCACATCTGAATACTTTCAAATAGTAACTGCCCTCCACAAATCACATCAGAATATCCTCAGATAATAGCTACCCTCCACAATCTGTATTGAATCATTTTCAAATAGTAGTTACCCTCCGCAAATTATATCCTATCATTTCCAAACAATAACTATCCTCTTACAATTTGTATTGGACTATCCCCAGACAACAGTTACTCCCTGTTACCAAAGTATCTGCATATTCTAATTATTCTCAAATAAGTAACTTTTCACAAACCATATTTATACAGTGCCATGAAAAAGTATTTGCCCCTGTCTGATTTTCTGCATTTTTGCACATTTTTCACATTGTATTTGGTCAGATTTTTTGTGGGTTGTAGTGGTATATAGAGGGAGTCTGAGAGAAAAAATGACATCAAAGTTTGGTGCTTCTTTCATTTGTTTGATGTGCAAGGTAATCAAACATGCAATCTTCAGGTGTGAAAAAGTTATTGCCCCCCCTAGTTAACTCTACCCAATTAAAGGGATAATTAGGGTCAGCTGTTTGAGTACTTTGGTTAACAACCAGGCCTGATTTGGGCCAGCCCTGCCCAATATAAATCTGACTAACTTTGGCCCTTACCATCAGAGTGAAGTTGTCCTTTGGTTCTAGAGGCACATCATGCCACGAACAAAAGAAATTCCTGAAGACCTCCGGAAAAAAAGTTGTTGATGCCTATCAGTCTGGAAAGGGTTACAAAGCCATTTCTAAGGCTCTGGGGCTCCACCAAACCACAGTCAGAGCCATATTGTCCAAATGGAGAAAGTTTGGGACAGTAGTGAATCTTCCCAGGAGTGGCCGTCCTGTCAAAATCTCTCCAAGAGCAAGGCGTAAAATCGTCCAGGAAGTCACAAAGAACCCTAGAACAACATCCACGGATCTGCAGGCCTCTCTCGCCTCGGCTAAGGTCAGTGTTCATGACTCCACCATCAGAAAGACACTGGGCAAAAATGGGATTCATGGCAGAGTAGCAAGGCGGAAACCATTGCTCACTAAGAAGAACATGAATGCTCGTCTCAAGTTTGCCAAAAAGCACCTGGATGATTCTCAGGAGTTCTGGAACAATGTTCTATGGACAGATGAGTCAAAAGTGGAACTTTTTGGCCGACATGGGCCCCATTATGTCTGGTGAAAACCAAACACTGCATTCCACAGTAAGAACCTCATACCAACGGTCAAGCATGGTGGTGCTGGTAGTGTCATGTTTTGGGGATGCTTTGCTGCATCAGAACCTGGACGCCTTGCCATCATTGAAGGAACCATGAATTCTGCTCTGTATCAGAGAATTCTACAAGAGAATGTCAGGCCATCCGTCCGTGAGTTGAAGCTGAAGCGCAGCTGGGTCAAGCAGCAAGACAATGATCCGAAACACACAAGCAAGTCTACATCAGAATGGTTGAAGAACAAGAAATTTAAAGTTTTGGAATGGCCTAGTCAAAGTCCAGACCTAAACTCCATTGAGATGTTGTGGCAGGACCTGAAACGAGCAGTTCATGCTCGAAAACCCACAAATGTCACTGAGTTGAAGCAGTTCTGCATGGAGGAGTGGGCCAAAATTCCTCCGCGGCACTGTGAGAGACTAATCAATAACTACAGGAAGCGTTTGGTTGCAGTTATTGCTGCTAAAGGTGGCGTAACCAGTTATTGAGTCTAAGGGGGTGATTACGTTTTCACACGGGGGCATTGGGTGTTGCATAACTTTCTTTAAATAAATGAAATATGTATCAAATTTTTGTGTTATTTGTTCACTCAGGGTTCCTTTTATCTAATATTAGGTTTTGGTTGAAGATCTGATAACATTCAGTGTCAAAAATATGCAAAAATGCAGCAAATCAGACAAGGGGCAAATACTTTTTCACGGCACTGTATATCCCAGGTCCGATTCATATACATGTACATTCATACATACACATCTACATACAAATATACAAGCATATATACATGCACACACAGAGACAAACATACGCACATATATACAGACACAAGATATGACAGTATATATCAATAATACTACCAGAATAACCGCATTGCCTTATGTATATCTCATTTCAGATATACATAAACATATACGCAACAGTCGTATTAGTGAAGGGAAGAGAAAGGAAGATAAAATAATAATTTTTAAAAAAAGCATCACGGCTCCCGAGTGGCGCATCCAGTAAAGGCGCTCCACGTGGAGCACAGGATGCGCTCTATAGTCTGGACATCGCGAGTTTGAGTCCACGCTATTCCACAGCCGACTGTGGACGGGAGCTCCCAGGGGGCAGCACACAATTGGCCGAAAGTCCGCCCGGTGGGAGGGAGGGTTAGGTCGGTCAGGGTGTCCTCGGCTCACCGCGCACCAGCGACCCCTGTAGTCTGGCCGGGTGCCTGCGGGCTTGCCTGTAAGCTGCCCGAGAGCTGCATTGTCCTCCGACGCTGTAGCTCTTGGGTGGCTGCATGGTGAGTCCGCAGTGTGAAAAAAAGCGGTCGGCTGACGGCACACTCTTCGGAGGACAGTGTGTGTTCGTCTTTGCCCTCCCGAGTCAGCGCACAAAAAAAAAAAAAAAAATACATACATAAATACGAGTTTTAGTCAAGCAATGCAAATAGTAAAGACAAGTCCAATATATATTACTTTGAGGCAAGTTCTTCTCCGAGTATGTCGAATAATAAAATTAAATTGCAGATGAATGAATTGGTGGCCGGACCACAGCTTCCTATGGTTAAGTTCAAGACGATAATCCGTTGGAAAGTAAAAAAAAAAAAAAAAAAGTTTGCTGGAGTAAAATAAGAAAATATGTCTGTGTTCATTAAACATTGTATTATAACTGCAACATCAGAAAACGTAGTCTTTGCTCAAGTCGGAGTTAAAGAGCAAAAAGAAAAGCAATTGTTGACCAGTAAAGCAAACTTATCTGCCTCAGTCATTGTGGGATGGCCTGGGATTTTGCTGAGAAGGGGCGATACGCTCTCTGAAGAAAGCAGCTGCATCTTCCGGGGTCTCGAAGGTCTGCCGGACACCGTTAAAAGTGATCTGAAGCATGGCAGGGTGTAACAGACCATGTTTTCATATTCCCATAGCTGTGCCTTTACATTGCCATAAACAGCCTGACGTCTTGATACTTCCACACTGAAGTCAGGGAACAGGTAGACTTGTTTCCCCTGGAAAATAAGAGGCCCCTTCTGTCTGGCAAGACGTAGTATCTGCTCCTTGGTTTGGTAGTGATGAAGCCTTACTATCATGGGCCGCGGTCTTTCTCCACATCGAGGTCTAGGAGCAAGGGAGCGGTGCGCTCTGTCAATCACGGGGTGAGTCGAACTTTTCCAAGAACTTTGAGAAAGAACTCTGAGGTGAAGGCTGTGGGTTTTGGTGCCTCAGCCCCTTCTGCAATTCCAATTATACGGAAGTTCTGTCTCCGACTTCTGCATTCTAAGTCGTCAACTTTGTGTTTCAGTGTATTGTTTTCAGCAGATAGATTTGTGCGTAGAGATTCTAGTGCCAAGACCCTGGCATCTATATCGTTTACAGACGTTTCCACCTCCTGAAAAAGATTGTTGTGTCTCGAGTGTAGCTTGCCGAGTGCAGATTGATGATCGAGTTTTGGTTCTGAATGACTCGATAGTGGAGTGAATCTTCGTGACTGCTGATATGAGAGGCCATGCTCTGGCCTTCGCCATTTTCTGCAGCTGCTGTGCTTACTCCAGACAAGGTTGATTCTGTCTGTTGCAGTTGTTTACTTTTTGGCTTGTACATAGCGATGTACTTTTGGAAACAAGTATAAAGCACATTTTACGTTTACAAAGAAATAAAAATGGCAGTTTAGGCGAGTTAAATGAGTAGACTACTTGGCTGGCATGCTCAACAGTGCCCTTATTTTCTAACTTATCACATATAAAGCACTACTTAAAAAAATGAAAAACTATAATAAAATAAACAGTACATACAGGTATACAGTATGTACATACAAAACTGTAAAAATGATTTTGTTTTTTTTTATTTAAAACGAAATTGACATGTGTTATCTCTTGCATGTGTCAGTCGGTGCAGCACTGAAGCAGAGATTCAATGTTTTCCAAACCATTTTACCAGTCCTTGTTTAAAATGGAGACCCTTAAACATCAACCATGTCCATCTGCATGTCTGTGACATTCTATAAGATGAACATGACACACGTTAACACCTCTCTTTCTCTCTCACTCTGAGCTCTGAGCTGATCCGCTCTGCCTTTATAGTAGTAAGCTTTGTGTTTGTCATGTTAAAGCCTCTCTTTATCTCTCTCTCTCTCGCTCTCTCTCTCAGCTCTGAGCTGATCCGCTCTGCCTTTATAATAGTAAGGTTTGTGTTTGTGATGTTAACGCCTCTCTCTGTCTCTCTCTCTCTCTCTCTCACAGCTCTGAGCCGATCTGCCCTGCCTTTCGGTCTGATGCGACGGGAGCTGGCCTGCGAGGGCTATCCCATTGAGCTGCGCTGCCCAGGAAGTGATGTCATTATGATCGAGAACGCCAACTACGGCCGCACGGATGACAAGATCTGCGATGCGGACCCCTTCCAGATGGAGAATGTGCAGTGCTACCTGCCAGACGCATTCAAGATCATGTCTCAGAGGTAGGAGAGACTGTTCTTATACTAAAGCTAATTCTCCCAGGCGTGAGAGAGGTTCGTTGACCTTCTCTTGTTTAGACTGGATTTCTGCCCATACACATGTGCTAATTACTGATTCTCAGCATCGGCATATGATCAAAGTTGCATGTAAACGGGATTCTAAAGGAATGGCTTCCATATCATGCAAACACAAGGTATAGAATACATGTTCCCCACACTCATATTCAGCTTATTGCAGTATGCAGAACTAAGTGAGTGTAAACGTACTGATTATGTCTATATTTATGTTGCAGTGGGGCATTGCAGGGGACCAGTTTAATGGTGGTAGCTGTACTTTGTAGAAGATGTGTGATAGCTTTTAAAATCAGGATGTGAAGACAAAAACAGAAAACAATAAACAAAGTGGATCTAAAAAATAATATATTAGTAAGTGTAAAATGACTAGTATTTCACATTCGTTTCTTTTTTAAACAGCTCACTCCCTTCAAAAACCTATTTAGTCCTGCAAAAACTCCAATTCTCTTTTTGAAAAACCTGAGAGCTTCTCTTTCTTCTAATCTAGCCAGCCAAATGATAGCGGCTACAATCAATATGTTGTCTGTCTCGAACTAGTAGTGAACTCAACAGTAACAAAAATACACCCAATAGTTCAATATACAGCAATATGTGTGTGAGTGAGTGATTGTGTGTATATAATCCATTGCTTCAAACACTTATCTTAAAATGCCTAAGCCAGTGAAGGGCTTGCTTAATGTTAGTTGTTGGATTGTATTCCACTCAATGGAATATATCTATACAGTGCCTTGCATAAGTATGCACCCCCCTTGGACTTTTCCACATTTTGTAGTATTACAACCTGGAATTAAAATGGATTTAATTGGGATTTTTACCATTTGATTTACACAACATACTTAACACTTTGAAGGTGCAAAATATTTTTTTATTGTGACACAAAAGTTAATTCAACAAAAAAAAGACATTTGTTGGTTGCATAAGTATTCACCCCCCTGAGTCAATACTTGGTAGAAGCACCTTTGGCAGCAATTACAGCTGTGAGTCTTTTGGGGTAAGTCTCTACCAGCTTTGCACATCTGGATCCTGCACTTTTTGCCCATTCTTCTTGGCAAAATTGCTCAAGCTCTGTCAAGCTGGATGGGGACCGTTGGTGAACAGCAATTTTCAAGTCTTGCCACAGATTCTCAATCGGATTGAGGTCTGGGCTTTGACTGGGCCATTCTAAGACATTCAGGTTCTTGTTTTTAAACCACTCCAGTGTGGCTTTGGCTGTGTGTTTAGGGTCATTGTCCTGCTGGAAGGTGAACCTCCGCCCCAGTCCCAGGTCTCTTGCAGACTGAAACAGGTTTTCCTCTAGAATTTCCCTGTATTTGGCTCCATCCATCTTGCCCTCAGTCCTGACCAGTTTCCCAGTCCCTGCTGATGAAAAGCATCCCCATAACATGATGCTGCCACCACCATGCTTCACCGTGGGGATGGTGTTCTCAGGGTGATGAGCAGTGTTGGCTTTGCGCCACACATAGCGTTTTGCGCTAAGGCCAAAAAGTTCAATTTTGGTCTCATCAGACCAGAGAAGCTTTTTCCACATGTTTGCTGTGTCTCCCACATGCCTTTTGGCAAAATCCAAACGGGATTTGATATGGGTTTTTTTTTCAGCAATGGCTTTCTTCTCGCCACTCTTCCATAAAGCCCAGCTTTGTGGAGCGTCCGGGTTATAGTTGTCGCATGGATGGTTTCTCCCATCTCCAGCTCCTTCAGAGTTACCATTGGCCTCTTGGTTGCTTCTCTGACTAATGCCCTCCTTACCTGGTCACTGAGTTTTGGTGGACGGCCTTCTCTAGACAGAGTCGCGGTTGTGCCATATTCTTTCCATTTTTTAGTAATGGATTTAACGGTGCCCCCTGGGGATGTTCAAAGTTTGGGATATTTTTTATAACCCAACCCTGATTGGTGCTTCTCCAGAACTTTATCCCAGACTTGTTTTGATAGCTCCTTGGTCTTCATGATGCTGTTTGTTTAGATATGCTCTCTAACAAACTCTGGGGCCTTCCAGAAACAGGTGTATTTAATCTGAGATCATGTGACACTTTAATTGCACACAGATGGACTCCATTCAACTAATGATGTGACTTCTGAAGGCAATTGGTTGCACCAGAGCTTATTTAGGGGGTGAATACTTATGCAATCAAGACTTTTCAGTTTTTTATTTGTAAATAATTTTGAAAAATATGTAGATTTTTTTCCCCACTTCGACATTATGGACTATTTTGTGTAGATCAGTGACAAAAAATCCTAATTAAATCCATTTTAATTCCAGGTTGTAACACTACAAAATGTAGAAAAGTCCAAGGGGGGTGAATACTTATGCAAGGCACTGTATATACACGTTTTAAAGTAGCTGATAACAAAAAAAAGCCAAGAATCGACATCCATTCACTATATAGGTCTCAATGTGCCGTTTTGAAATAAACACGTCACAGTAAACATGGGGTTTCATCAAACACACGGGAAGCTGTTCACATCACTTGTCTTGCATAACACTACTGAGAAAGTGAAACAGTAAGAGACTTCCTGAGCATAAGGCATGGAAACTGAGCTATCTATAACCTTGTATAGTGCCAGATTAACAGCTTGTTTCACAGACCACGGTTAGCACTAATCTAGGGCTTCCTAATGTAACTCTAGGTAAAGTGCTAATTTGGGTCTGTGAAACAAATGTTAATGTTTTTAATTGAAAATCCATGTTTGCTGTAAACTGTACAATTGAGACATTTATAGAACACAAGAGCTCATACATAAGATGTGTGGCCTTTTTTGGTTAGTGACAACCATATTAATGGATAGATTTTATATTGTAACATTATTTAGACTTTTGGAACAGTAGGGTGTAGGTCATGGTGGTCTTTTCGTTAAAAAAAGACATCTGACGTCTGTATTTGAAGCACATTATTCATATAGATTGTACAATACTTATGGCTGAACTGGTACACTGTTATAGAGATTTACTGAATAAACAAAACTGGGAAGCTGCCATTTATTTCAATACATCAAATGTGTTTGCCTAGTGATGTGTTACTGGGAAGAATCAAGACAAACAGAAGACAGATGGAAGAGCAAGGGTTTAGTGAACAATCTCATGAATTCTGAGGCTGTTTGTCTCTTAATGTCTCCAGAGTTTGAGCAATGGTGTACAGCACAGTTTGCATTGTTAACCAGGCCTGACACTTTCTGGGACCAAATTTATCAAGAGTGATGAAAACCATTTCATAACTCTTATGGGTTGTGTGCTTCCATTCGTTAGAGAAGTCTCACATTTCCAGTTTTTAACTGCTTTTTAACTTAATGTTAAAGTAAACTTGTTTTTGTATTTTAAAACATGACAGATGGTACTACACTTGGTTAAAGAAATCTCTGTTTGCAAGCCATGCTTTCAGTTAGTGTTGCACTTGCTTAGTTATTTCACCTGAAGGGTGAAATTGTCCCCACCCCTTCACTGGCTTCTTTCCTGCTATTAACTAACCAGCTATTTCCACTATTGACTGGCATGCTTTCAGACAGAAACATGCTTTGACCAAGAAAACACTATAATATGTGTTTCTTTCAAAACTGCACGTTTGAGACCTTCCAGAGATCTTAGCCATGTTGCACTTACGTAGACCATGTAAGTGCAACATGGCTAAGATCTCTGGAATTATATTGTTGGCTATGATTACTTTAAATAATATAAAGAGATATATTGTATCACAAGTGAAATATATTTGCCATTCACAAAAAATAACAATCTGTTTGGCTGAGAACAAAAGATAGCTCTCAGGAGACATTTCAAATAGTTATGTTGAGATCACCATTTTCTCCGATTCCCAACATTTCAAAGCATGTTGTCAGTTTTAAGCATTATATAACGGTTTGTTACGTTGAAATGACAAGATAAACCAGGTTCAGAAGAGACAGCTGAAAATGCATTGGAGATAGACTTAGAGGAGATGGTAGGAGACATTTCTTCACACAGAGAGTGGTGAGGATATAGAATGGGCTGCCTAGTCATGCTGTTAAGGTAGAATCACTGGGATCACTTTGAGAACATTCAGCTACTAGGACCCAGGCTAGCATAGATGGGCCTCTTGTTTGTACATGTTCCTATAATAAATGTAATGTCCTCAGTGATGCACAGTACATTTCAAATCCTGTTATCCTGTGCTGAAACAATATAGAAAAATTTCACAAAGAGCTCATTAACATTAAAATTCGTTGAGCCGAATGTCTGATTCGGGTGAAGTCAAACTCACTTTTTTATTAAAAAGCAGGACCTTAAAACAAGACCAAAGCACATATCATGTAATAGCTACAGTATAACTAGACTGATCTCAGATCTGCTTGGAAACTGTGATCTCATTGTACACTGCACCTGTCCTCTGGAGGACCAAGGCCAGCCTTGCAGGTGTCTGCGACAAAGCACCTGGACAGCAGGCTCTGCTGTAGCGCTGAGGAGCAACAGTCGTTGTCAGTTTTACCTCCCTAACCCAGGGGAGCTCCAGAGCCAATGCAATGCTCCCTCTGTCACCAACAAAGACCGCCAACTTTGCAAAGCCAAGAACCTGCACTCCCCTGACTGTGAGACTCACCCTGCACACCACGTAGTCATGCATTTACCAGGTGAGCAACTTGGGTACCCCATGCTTAGTTATTCCAATGCAATGTGTGAGGAGTGAGGTGATGGACAGTGGGAGCAGCCTGTTCCTACCTCCGCACTACAGATTACAGCATGCCGCCTGTCCCGACAGTGCCGCAGGCAGCAAAGGGGAATCTTGTGAAAACTCATCCAGCAGCACTCCATTACTGCTGCCACCAAGTGGCAGGAGAAAATGAAAACATTCATTAAAATAACTTTAGAGGCCGCTGTGGCCTTCAAGTAAATGCCTTCGGAAGACAAAATTCTAAAGGATTTTTTTATTTTTTATTTTTTTTAAAAACAGTTTCATTGAATGTTATTTATTTTTGGCTTCTGCCCAGGTGATGTTACAATGTGAAGTGACATGTGTGGATTTTAGGATAATATCTTTATTATCAGTGTCGCCTATGTTCCTAATGTACAGTATAATTTCAGGACGTGCCCGAGTGTATTTCAGCGTAACATTAGCCTGCATGTAATAATGATGAATGATGAATGGGAAGAAATTGAATTAATAGGTTGGATAATATTGGGTGAAGGTGTCTGCCAAATAAATACATAAATAATAATAATAGTAATAATTAATATATGTATGTTTGTCTATTGTTTTTATTTGCATTCAGTCGTGGCTACACTGCTGCTGCGTGTGGGGATCTTCTACCTACAATTACATGTCAGATGAAAACACATTTTTTTTAAAAAGCCAGAGTTTTATGCTCAAGCCACAACATTCAGTATTAATGAAAATGTATGATTGGTTGCTGTCAGATTACACTGTATAAAAGCAATGTGGCCTAGTATAAATGGCACATCGCACCAACTTAAATTGTGCTGCAAATTGTGAGTGAAGATTTTGCGTCACTGCGGTCGGAACATGCAGATCCCACTGTAATATGCAAATATCTGATATTAAAGTCAATGCTGGGAATGGGGGTCCCCATCGCTTCCCTTTATACATCTATATGGCGTGTGATCACATCAAACACTACTACAGGCTTGGCATTGATTATACGTGATGTACATGAGTGGCTCATTGAGTGCCTGTATATACATGCCTATATACACATACCTTATTCCTTAATGATCTGAAGCAGTCTCTCTCTCTCTACTGTTTAGTATCTTTGTGAGATCTGAGCCCTATTTGAGTTTGGTACTGTATGTCTTGTATAGTAAAGAGGAGACTGGTCTTCTCCAGATCGGAGTCCCCCCAGGTTTGGCAGGCCTATTTTAAGCACAGTGACTAGCAGCAGAAGGCTGTCTGGTTGGCACTAATTGCTCCTGTTGGGTTTGCAGGGTTGGCACAGTAGGGGAGGGTGGGGAATCCTGCCAAGAGGTGCCCGCTGGGGTCTGCGGTGATGTCATCAGTCCCCCAGATGAGCCTGTTTGTGCAGTGCCAGGGGACTGAGGTATTTCAGTTAATCTCTCAAAGAGGGTGTATAGGTCACTTATATAGATAGATAGATAGATAAATACAATATGCTACCTCTATACATCAAGATAGTCTCATTACCTGACCATATATTGAAAAGTTCATTTGGGATACATTATATTTATGGTGCATTGTGCTTATAAAAACAGAACCCTTTGCAGACCACAGCATTACCAGCTATATTACCAGTTATATTAAGCATGTGCTGCCTGTAAATAGTATTTTAAACACATAAATTATGTTGATTCTTGTTTGAGAGCAGAGTTATAGTTCTAGACGGCAATGCTGGTCCTGGCTGCTCCAGCTGAATGGAATGGTTATAGTTACTACGCCGTGTGTAGGGTGTTTCTGATTTATTATAATAATGAATTATTTATAAATCACAAAAGAACAAATCTTGAGCTGTGAAACTTCTATTTATTAAGAGAACAATGCTTGAGCTCTGGAACTTCTATTTATTAAAAGAACAATTCTTGAGCTCTGGAACTTCTATTTATTAAAAGAACAATTCTTGAGCTCTGGAATTTCTATTTATTAAAAGAACAATTCTTGAGCTCTGGAACTTCTATTTATTAAAAGAACAATTCTTGAGCTCTGGAATTTCTATTTATTAAGAGAACAATGCTTGAGCTGTGAAACTTCTAATTATTAAAAGAACAAAGCTTGAGCTCTGGAACTTCTATTGATTACTTTCGAAGTGTTGACAGGATGGGATCTCTACACAAGATAAGAAGCACATCCTTAACGGAACACACTTTTCTCATGTCAGATATAATTTTTCTACATTTGCAGTTTCACACCCAATTATATTAACATGTACACCACATCAGAATGTCCTGGGTGCTTGCTGTATTTGTTCATTAACCAGGCAGCAGCAGTGTTGAGCAGTTTGTTTGTAGTCTGTTTGTTGACATTCCCCACTGGTGGTTCAGCCGTAGAGACACTAGCTTCCTCTCCCTTGAAACCTGCTTTCCAAAACACGAGTAAGGGAACCAAACAGGTACACCTCTGCTGCTACTGTATACACCTCAAAAAGGAGTGCTAACCAAGCCTTTCAAATCAATTCTAACCACTCATTGAAGGGGAGCGGGAATGAACTGGGACACGTTTACTTATTATATCAGCAGAAAATTATTATATTCTAATATATGTGTCCTATTATTATTATTATATTAATTTTTATAAATCAATCACCACTGTAAAACCCCTCTAAAAGTTTACCGCAGTAACTCTGCAACCCCCATGCTTTTCCATTGGTTATACCATGCATTTATCATAGTTTACCAGGATGCAGGGCTGCTGGTTATTACTAGGGTCAACAAAAGCAACATGGGAGGTAGGGCTTTTTCTTGAAGAGCTCCTATATTATGGAATGCTCTGGCTTTGTTTGTCAGGGAAGCTGAGACCATTACAGTTTTCAAGTCAAGACTAAAAACTCACTTTTATAAAATAGCTTTCTATCTTAGTGGGTTTTAATGTAGCTTTAAAATTGCTGCTTTTGTATTATGTGTATACTGTTATTTAAATCTGTTATTGAAATGGTCTGATTGTGGCAGTTGTATGTGTGACATGCTATACAAATGTATTGTGGATTGTTCTTTTCTTCTGCTATGTACTGTACAGTGCTTTGCGATACTTTTGTATAAAAAGCACAATATAAATTCAATAAATAAATAAATTAACCACAGATAGGTGGTTGATGCAATCTGGATGGCTTCCCAGGTGCTGTTAAATGCTCTAACAATGTGTGGCTTATACCCACAGGTCAACCAACCTGTAGGTCCACAGGTTT
>JAHFZB010000127.1:117418-159644 GCA_036884735.1 Huso huso
TATCATAATACAGATAAGAGCAACTATGAAAGACAAGTTCAACTAAGAGCACTTATAACTTATAGTAATATTTGCTTATGTGAGTAAAGTCCAGTAAGCAACTACAAAAAACGTAAATACGGTTACCTATAAGAGTAAAATCAAATACAAGATACAATAAGTAGTTATAGGCAGGAGCAGTAGTTGAATGCGGCAAAGTATGGAGCAGTTCAGTGCAAGTACAAACTGATACAAGTACTGGTAAAATTGGGCGCCATATAGTCCAGTATGGTTGAGAGTTGTAATGTTTACAAATGCTGTCTGAACAGGTGTGTCTTGGAGGTGCCGGAAGGTGGTCAGGGACTGAGCAGTCCTGATAGCCGTGGGTAGGTCGTTCCACCACTGAGGGGCAAGGGTGGAGAAGGAGCGGCATCTGGAGGCAGGGGAGCGGAGGGGGGGTACAGCTAGTCTGCCGGTGGAGAGGAGGTGTAGGGAGAAATGATAGTCTGGAGATTGGAGAAAGGTCAAGACATTGATAGGCGAGTACGAGAGTTTTGAATTGGATGCGAGTAGCGATAGAGAGCCAGTGCAGAGAGAGGAGCAGTGGTGTAGCGTGGGAGAAACAAGGAAGGGAAAAGCCAAGGTGAGCAGAAGAGTTTTGGATGAGCTGGAGCGGATGGGTAGCATAGGCAGGAAGGCCAGCCAGGAGATACAGCACAGACATGTCAGTATAGTACTGTGCTAAAGCAACGCAGGCAGATACAGCACAGGCATGTCAATGTAATACTGTGCTAAAGCAACGCAGGCAGATACAGCACAGACATGTCAATATAATACTGTGCTAAAGCAACGCAGGCAGATACAGCACAGGCATGTCAATGTAATACTGTGCTAAAGCAACGCAGGCAGATACAGCACAGACATGTCAATATAATACTGTGCTAAAGCAACGCAGGCAGATACAGCACAGACATGTCAATATAATACTGTGCTAAAGCAACGCAGGCAGATACAGCACAGACATGTCAATATAATACTGTGCTAAAGCAACGCAGGCAGATACAGCACAGACATGTCAATATAATACTGTGCTAAAGCAACGCAGGCAGATACAGCACAGACATGTCAATGTAATACTGTGCTAAAGCAACGCAGGCAGATACAGCACAGGCATGTCAATACTGTGCTAAAGCAACGCAGGCAGATACAGCACAGACATGTCAATATAATACTGTGCTAAAGCAACGCAGGCAGATACAGCACAGACATGTCAGTATAGTACTGTGCTAAAGCAATGCAGGCAGATACAGCACAGACATGTCAGTATAGTACTGTGCTAAAGCAATGCAGGCAGATACAGCACAGGCATGTCAGTATAGTACTGTGCTAAAGCAACGCAGGCAGATACAGCACAGGCATGTCAGTATAGTACTGTGCTAAAGCAATGCAGGCAGATACAGCACAGACATGTCAATGTAATACTGTGCTAAAGCAATGCAGGCAGATACAGCACAGACATGTCAGTATAGTACTGTGCTAAAGCAATGCATGCAGATACAGCACAGACATGTCAATATAATACTGTGCTAAAGCAATGCAGGCAGATACAGCACAGACATGTCAATGTAATACTGTGCTAAAGCAACGCAGGCAGATACAGCACAGACATGTCAATATAATACTGTGCTAAAGCAACGCAGGCAGATAAAGCACAGACATGCCAATATAATACTGTGCTGAAGCAACGCAGGCAGATACAGCACAGACATGCCAATATAATACTGTGCTAAAGCAACGCAGGCAGATACAGCACAGACATGTCAATATAATACTGTGCTAAAGCAACGCAGGCAGATACAGCACAGACATGTCAATATAATACTGTGCTAAAGCAATGCAGGCAGATACAGCACAGGCATGTCAGTATAGTACTGTGCTAAAGCAACGCAGGCAGATACAGCACAGGCATGTCAATATAATACTGTGCTAAAGCAACGCAGGCAGATACAGCACAGACATGTCAATGTAATACTGTGCTAAAGCAATGCAGGCAGATACAGCACAGACATGTCAATGTAATACTGTGCTAAAGCAACACAGGCAGATACAGCACAGACATGTCAATATAATACTGTGCTAAAGCAATGCAGGCAGATACAGCACAGACATGTCAATATAATACTGTGCTAAAGCAACGCAGGCAGATACAGCACAGACATGCCAATATAATACTGTGCTGAAGCAACACAGGCAGATACAGCACAGACATGCCAATATAATACTGTGCTAAAGCAACGCAGGCAGATACAGCACAGACATGTCAATGTAATACTGTGCTAAAGCAACGCAGGCAGATACAGCACAGACATGTCATAGTACTGTGCTAAAAACAATGCAGGCAGATACAGTACAGGCATGTCAATATAATACTGTGCTAAAGCAACGCAGGCAGATAAAGCACAGGCATGTCAATATAGTACTGTGCTAAAACAATGCAGGGCAGATACAGCACAGACATGTCAATGTAATACTGTGCTAAAGCAATGCAGGCAGATACAGCACAGACATGTCAGTATAGTACTGTGCTAAAGCAATGCATGCAGATACAGCACAGGCATGTCAATGTAATACTGTGCTAAAGCAATGCAGGCAGATACAGCACAGACATGTCAATGTAATACTGTGCTAAAAACAACGCGAGCAGATACAGCACAGACATGCCAATATAATACTGTGCTAAAAACAACGCGGGCAGATACAGCACAGACATGTCAATATAATACTGTGCTGAAGCAACGCAGGCAGATACAGCACAGACATGCCAATATAATACTGTACTGGTTATAGGACAACATACGCTTCCAAAAACAAACAAAACATGCACCGACTAAAAGAATTACAGGAAATGCCTGAGATACACTACAAATTACATGGAACTACTGGGAATTCATTTTAATTTCTTTCAGTTCATTTTTTTGTTGAAATTAAATAAACATTACTAAGAATTACTTAAATTCAGGTTCAAATTGCTAAGTAAAAATTAGAACTGGTTGTATATTATTTAGAGTTACTGTTCTTTAACAAGCACACATTTGCTGGGACAAAAATAGACTTTAAAGTGTTTAGTCTATGTGTTTTGGAATGAATTCTCTAAGTATTTGAATTATTTCAAGATGTATGTAATTCTCTAAGTATTTGAATTATTTCAAGATGTATGTGCGGTGTCTCCCAGTCGTTACCTAGTAAAAGCACAGCTGCTAGGAGTGCAGGGGATCCTGGCTGGTGACCCACAGGGAGTGTTGCTTTGGTCAGGGGGTTAGGGAGGAAAATAGGGAGAAAAGAGGTGACGGGCCTGACAGTGGGAACTGAGGTAGCCTGTTGATCTCCAATCCTCCTGACTAATCCCACGGTATAAAACAATGAATATAAAATTCTGCTAATGACCTATAAGGCCCTAAATGGATTGGCTCCATGCTATTTAAAAGATTTGGTACACAACTATGTTCCATCACGGAATTTGCGGTCAATGGACTCTGGTCTTTTAATTATTCCAAAAACAAGGCTATGTTCAGTGGGTGACCTGGCATTCTGCAGTTATGCACAAAGATTGTGGAATGCTCTTCCTGGGGTGATCAAAGACTGAGACTCTGGATATTTTTAAATCACGTCTTAAAACACACTTTTATACACTTGTATTCCCTAATGTTTACATTGTTTAATTGTAATATCTGTTATGTATCTTTTATTGAACTGTACAGTGCTTTGTGATGTTTGTACGTGAAAGGCTATATATAAAATACAAAACAGAATTAAGGGGGACTTGATTGAAGTCTTTAAAATCCTAAAATCAGTAACACAGAAACCAGGCCCGGTGGCTGCAATGCCAAGTTTTTACCAGCAGGAACTGGATGAGCATTGATGGGTGAATGACATCCTCCCCATTTTGTACATATTCCTATGTTTCTATGCAATGGTTACATTTCCAATTGGGCATTTTACATTTAAAATGGTAGTCAAATGATTTCAGTGTTTTTCTTTTCTTTCTTGAATCCTTTAGGTGCAACAACCGGACACAGTGTGTGGTGGTGGCTGGCTCCGATGTCTTCCCTGACCCCTGCCCGGGTACCTACAAATACCTAGAGATCCAGTATGAGTGCGTTCCTTACAGTGAGTACCACTGCACACTTACCAATCCCAAACAAGAAGATTTTAAACAACCTGCCACCAAACGCTAATGATTTAACTCTTCAACTCTCCATTAGCAGTGCAGAGCTCCGGAGCTTCGCAACATTTTCACAGAAAGAATAGCAAATAAAGATACACCAAAAGAAAACTGAAAGGTTATCAAACGGCCTGTGCTATACCATATCTAATTTGCCACGGCTGTTACATAATCTGTATTAAAACTAAAAGATGCCATGGTCAAGTCATCTTACCCTATTTGTAGGAACCACAATTGAAAACAAAGACAATAACATTCTCAGCATTACAATTTGTTACCAGAAATACTAACAGGAGAACAGAAATATCAGACTTCTCTTGACACTTTTACGTTATTCAAGAACAGCTAGACTTGAAATAAAGAAATCAAAAAAAGGCAAGATCTTACAATTAAAAAAAAAAAAGTTTTGAAACGAAGTTCTGTGCTTTTTAAACCATTTTCTTAATACAACTTTCTTTTGTAGCAACATAACATAAATTATGTTAATGCATGTCGCTAGCCGATCGTTTGAAGTTTTGCAACTAACTACAAAGAACGCAAGAGACATGATGCTGCTTAAGCAATACGAGGTATTCCTGTGACAGGTATAAAGAACTTCCCTAGCAATGTACATGAACATTATAGCCAACCATGTGTAGGTTGATGTAGGAACTTTCTGATTGACTGAACAGCTCTCCATTATTTATAATACACTGTTTCAATCAAATTGACACCACAGCGTTTTACAAAAATGTATTTATTCTCTCTTCGAATACCCCCACACACACACACACACATTTGATTTCCTCATTCCAGAAAGTCATAAAAGGATGTGACATTTCATCTTCTTATCACATTGGTGAAATGTAATATCTGTAAAAAAAAGAAACAAACAAAAAAACATGTTAAAGATATAGCACTGGCCAGATTGATAGAACAAGTACCCCCAAGTAAGAATTCAGATCGCTGAATTTCTGATGTGAAAATGTTGGAAGGGTATTTGTCTAGTGTTAGCACACAGACCCAGTTCACTGTGCTAACTGTAAAAAGCTACGGCTCCTTTCTCCTCGTGAGGGAGGGTGAAATTCTCTACTTTTCCCATAGGGGGCGATGATTCAACGTGATTGGAGCTGTTATTACTTAATCTAACCTTACATTCCTTCCTCTTTCCCTCTCCCTTTCTTTCTTTCCTTGTCCATCTCTTCCTCTCTCTACAGCATCTGAATAAGGAGCAGTATTTATATTGAAAGCATTTATTAATAATCGTATGCATCTTGTGTCGGTTAGTGTTGTATGTGTGGGTTGTAATTATGAGGACAAAAACAAATTGCTGGCAAATTCTTATTTGTTTCTTTAGAAAAATGCAGCCCCAAAATCAGACGGTTACCATAATTTTCAATATACATAGTTTTATTTATTTTAGTTCAGTCGTGTAAAATAGTTATTAAAAATTATTACAGCCTTCATTTTCTTGGCCATTTCTTCTGCACTACACCCAAGAAATTTGCATTCGAAATAGCTTGACAAATATTTCACTTGAGACTCCTTAGTTTACTTAGCCCAGTGTTTATTTAACACTGGTTTAGGTACATCATCCAAACTGTCAGGATATATATATATATATATATATATATATAGGGCTGTTTTGGTTAACATATTAATCGGACCGATTTGTCAACTAAAGAGTTGATCGCAGATTTTTTTTTTTTTTTACAATTTAATCGTGCAGAATTTTTTTTACAATTTGATTGTGCAGAATTTTTTTATATAGAATAAAATCAAACAATAGAAGACTGCATTTTTTCTGCGGCAGTCCAATCATAAGTGAGTGAAGGCGGGACATAAAGAGTTGAAGGTATTCTCTGCCTCGGCTTAAGGTCTTGAGCAAGTTTGACAAATGGGAGAGTCAAAGACCTGCCCTTCGTTATGCACGTGTCCAATCATGTGTGAGCAGAGGCGGGACATAAACCGTTGACGGTATTCTCTGTTTCAGTTGAAGGTCTTGGGAGTTTAACCAATGGGAAAGTCAAAGATCTGCCTGTTTTTCACCTGTCCAATCACTAATGAGCAGAGGCGGGACATAAATATGCTAGGGTAAGCGTATAAGAATAGCTGGATTTCGCACAATATTGCTTATTCACAAGGCAGGAGCCAGGCCTGCATAAAGGGACTACTAGAATAAAGACTAAGTGCTTGTGACATCAGCAACAGAATAGGGTTTTCCCCTTGTTAGCTGGGACAATGCATCGATGCATCGAATCGTTGGAATAACCATCGCTGGATAAAAGCCGAGAAAACCATCAATGGCCGAGTGAGACCGATAAGAGCTGAGAGAAGCCGAAAAAAAAAGGGGGTGTATCTCATGAATACAGATAGCCCCGACACCACATAGATAACACGGACATAAACAAACAAGATAGCTGCTTCTGCATCCAGTGCTCAAAGAATATAACAGACATTTGCATAGCTTTTTTTAGATGTTATAGTAATAAAATAATGACTTGGATCGCATTATTGAGGACTTTGGTGATAAAATGAGTGATCAGGAGATGATTTATCGGTATGTACTACTGTTAAGAGGTATGTTAAAAATATAACGAACAAGGGGTGGGGCAGGGCTGGAGATGCAGTACTGAGTGTCCTGTTGATATGCAGTGCCTTTTAAACCTGTTTTACTGTGAAAAAAAATACTTTTAAACAGCGCGTCTAAGATAAACTGCGTGTGTGAAAATAAATTGGACCTGACGCACCTGATACGTGCTGAATAAATGGACCACAAAGGGTTAATAGGACCGTTTTTTTATTAGGTCCGTCAAAATTTAAATCTCCACTCTTATTCCTTGCCTTTCCTTTGGTTCCTTTAAATAATAATAAAAAAACTCCCGCCCACTACGCAGCACGTACGTTTTCAGAGTACAAAACCTAGAGAAAAGACTAGAGGTAGGTCACATTTCAGGATCAGATTCTGCTAGTTAAATTGTCGATTTTAATTTAATTTTAAATAATGCCGTCAGACATTTGGAAGTTTTTTATAAAAGAGCAAAATGCAAAGGTAAAATGCGCTGTTTGTGAAGTTTTAATGAGCTCCTGTGGCAAAACCACCAACCTGCGGGATCATTCAGTAAGACAGCACCCGACAAAACACGACAGCAGGAACACAAGTAAAAAACAGAAGGAAGCAACACCTTCAGTGGCAGCTTATTTTGGAAAGAAAGTTGATCCAAAAAGCGTCAGAACAAAAGAAATAACAGGCCTGATAGTGGATGTTGTCACACAAGATATCAGACCTGTTAGTATAGTTGAGGGAGCTGAGTTTAAAAATCTTATTGCGAATCTTGCTCTGGGCTATGAAATGCCCTGTCGAAAGACAAACCTCCAAATTCATTACTCTTGTGCCATGGATCAATGTCTTTGCTTTCTGCAAGCGGCGTGCTGTGTAACTTTTTGGTAGCGTGGCAAGTGTGAGCTGTGCAGGGCACAGTATAAATCTCTGCAAACTAAGGAAGGATAGAACTAAGGTCTGCCTGGCTTACTGAGAAGTCTAATTGAGAGAGGTCAGACTCGGCTAACTCACCGAGGCCGCATGGAGAGCCATGCGATCTATGCAGGGAGAAGAAACGTGCTGGAAAAGAGAATAAAGAAATAGGCACATAAAGAAGGCCAGGGGTCCCCCCCAGCTGTAAGAGCCACCTTCAATAAGTTGAGTCAATGACTAGCTCGAAAGTTGGGAGCAAGCTTTGCTGTCCGAAGGGGGAAACTGGCACGGGTGCAAATTAATAAATTTAAGCAGGAGAATGGAAAACGAAATGTAGTTAAAGTTTTTGGCCAGGGGTCCCCTCTGACCATCAGGAACCTTCCTCTTGGAGGGCGAGACGATGGAGATAAGAGCGAATGTAAGATTACACTGCTGAGGTAGGACTGCTTGATTTTAACTTTGGGTGCTGATGTTGCTGCACCTATATACTGAAATATACTTCAGCCACACACCACCTACAGATGTCTTCTAGTATTCTGAGCTTGTCTTTTTCACCTCCAGTGACAATTGTGAGGGAACTCTTTACTGATTGATTCTCAGTTGTTTAGTCCCTTGAAAAGAAAATCCAATGGACATTTTTGTATGATATTTAATGCCATGTATAACTAGACTGCCTTGTAAGAACAATAAGGTGATCTTTTGCAATCTGTGTAAATGGAGGCCAAGTTTGTTGTTTAATTTCAATAATGGGTCGCAAAAGAAAATCACTAGAGAAATATTGCAGTTACTCTGACCTTGAATTTAAAACTGTGAACAAGTCTGGAAAGGGAAACGAGGACATTTTCCTCTGCAAAGTTTGTAAAACAGAAATCACTCAACAGGCAAATCGTATTGCTGAACATTTGAACAGTAAGTCTCATTTGAAAATTCAAAATGGATTTCCCACACAACTATGAACATTTAAATTGACAATAAACAATATTATTAAAAAAAATTGTAATTGAATTATGCCAAGCCTAACTATAACTGAAGCGGCGCTGATTCATTTGCATGGGCAATACTTATATATATTTTTTTTACAATAGCGACATTTACTTTGCAAATTGAGACAGCTATGTAACATGCTCACTAATGGACTGGCCCAAATAGATTCATGTAAGAGAAATGCAGCAATTTTTATTTAATAAGACCAAGCGAATGATGTGTCTGTAAAGCCATTAAAGATTTACTAGGTCTGAAATTACATTTCTGTAGTGTTTGATGGAGTTGCTTAGATGCCTTACAAAACACAGGATTTCTGTGTGAAGGAAACAAAAATGAATAAGTGAAGAGTTAAAAGACATGCGTTACAAACTGAATGGAACGTTGGCTACAGACAATCAAGAGACAGCGCTTCAGATCTGCCAATAACAAGATGGAGATGGATAAAGCTGCAGGGCTCTCAGGCCGAGAATGTCAAATGTCTGATTTATTTTCATGCAAGTACTATGAATAATTTTATTGTTATGGCTGTATTTCAACTGTTTGACCTAAATCAATTTTTTCCCTGTGTCAGAGGGTAAAGTAATGACATTAATAGTGTTTGATATTGTTTACATTTTCTATATATCTGGTATCAATGAGAATACTGCAGCTACCCTAACTTACGTGAAGATACTGTCCAGTAATCTGTTACTTTTTACATGGTGCCCGTCCCTTCAAAGCTGCATGTAAAGAAGTGCATTCTTCAGACCCGGTGTTTTGCAAAGTCTTTTTGAAATTCCTCTTTTAATATATCCTTAATCTAAATTTAGTCTTCAAATATATATATATAATTTTTTTTTTTTTTTTCCTTTTAAAAAACAAAAAATGTAGACATTGCCAATTATTTTTATTATTTTCTCCCAATTTGGAATGGCCAATTATTTTTAAGGCTCAGCTCACCACTACCACCCCTGCGCTGACTCGGGAGCGGCGAAGATGAACATACGCTGTCCTCAGAAGCATGTGCTATCAGCCGACCGTTTTTTTTCACACTGCAGACTCACCATGCAGCCAGCCAAGAGCTACAGCGTCGGAGGACAACGCAGCTCTCAGGCAGCTTACAGGGAAGCCCGCAGGCACCCGACCAGACTACAGGGGTTGTTGGTGCGCGGTGAGCCGAGGACACCCTGGCCGACCTAAACCCTCCCCACCGGGCGGCGACTTTGTAATAATTGTGCGCCACCCCTGGGAGCTAGTCTTCAAATATTGTGTGAATAGTTTGGGCTTAGCAATATACAGTGGCTCTCAAAAGTATTCACCCCCCTTGGACTTTTCCACATTTTATTGTGTTACAACATGGAATCAAAATGGATTTAATTAGGAGTTTTTGCCACTGATCAACACAAAAAAAGTCCATAATGTCAAAGTGAAAAATAAAATCTATAAATTGTTCTAAATTAATTACAAATACAAAACAGAAAATAATTGATTGCATAAGTATTCACACCCTCGAGTCAATATTTTGTAGAGGCACCTTTGACAGCAATTACAGCCATGAGTCTATTTGGATAAGCCTCTACCAGCTTTGCACATCTGGACCCTGCAATTTTTGCCCATTCTTCTTTGCAAAATTGCTCAAGCTCCGTCAAGTTGGATGGGGACCTTTGGTGAATAGCAATTTTCAACTCTTTCCACTTATTCTCTATTTGACTGGGCCACTCCAGGACATTGACCTTTTTGTTTTTAAGCCACGCCAGTTGCATCCATTTTGCCCTCTATCTTTACAAGCTTTGCAGGCCCTGACGCAGAGAAGCATCCCCATAGCATAATGCTGCCACCACCATGCTTCACGGTAGGGATGGTGTTCTCAGGATGATGTGCGGTGTTAGGCTTGCGCCAAACATAGCGCTTAGCGTTGAGGCCAAAAAGCTCTATTTTGGTCTCATCAGACCATAGAATCTTGTTCCACTTGTTCTCAGAGTCTCCCACATGCCTTCTGGCAAACTCTAGCCGAGATTTGATGTGAGTTTTTTCAACAATGGCTTTCTTTTTGCCACTCTCCCATAAAGGCCAGTTTTGTGAAGCACCCGGGCTATTGTTGCCGTATGCACAGTGTCTCCCAGCTCAGCCGTGGAAGACTGTAACTCCTTTAGAGTTGCCATAGGCCTCTTGGTGGCCTCCCTGACTAGTGCCCTTCTCGCCCGGATACTCAGTTTTTGAGGACGGCCTGTTCTAGACAGATTCACAGTTGTGCCATATTAGTTTTTGTTAGGAAATGTACTAACCAACTGTGGGACCTCCCAGAGACAGGTGTATTTAACCTGAAATCATGTGAAACACCTTAATTGCACACAGGTGGACTCCATTCAACTAATGATATGACTTCAGGTTAAATACACTGGTTGCACCAGAGCTTATTTAGGTGTGTCATAGCAAAGGGGGTGAATACTTATGCAATCAATTATTTTCTGTTTTATATTTGTAATTAATTTAGAACAATTTGTAGATTTCATTTTTCACTTTGACATAATGGACTTTTTTGTGTTGATCAGTGGCAAAAACTCCAAATTTAATCCATTTTGATTCCATGTTGTAACACAGTAGAATGTGGAAAAGTCCAAGGGGGGGTGAATACTTTTGAGAGCCACTGTAATGTATTTGCTTTGTAGTCTGTCACAATGAAAAAACTAAAATCCTAACTTTATATGACATAAAATAATAAAATAACTCATGGAAATATATCCACATGAGTGGAACTCAGTGTGCGTGGCCCAAAAAAATAAATTAATTAAAATAAAATAAATCCTACCCCTTCTGCTTCTGCTGTGTGTGTGTGTGTGAGTGTGTGTTTTTCCACTGCCTTCGCAGTATAAAAAAAAAAATAAAAAAGAATGTGTGCTTCCTCCACTGGGTCTGGTTCTACTAGCCCCACTGTCGAGTAGACTCCATGGATATTTCGACCCACCAACTTTTTTCTTACTTCTTACTGTCTGTAGGCTATGCTTTACTCCACTGTAAGCTACGCGCTGCCCCGGTTGTGTGACTGCATGCGGTCCAGACTAGACACCCAGCCCAGTACCCTCAGTGCTTGCGCCCTTGGTGATCTGTGCCCTCGGTGTCTCGGTGCCCCAGACCCTCAGTGCCTCACTGCTTCAGTGGCCTCAGCGCTTGAATGCTCTGTGCCTCGGCGCTCTCGGTTCCCTCAGATCCTCGTACTACCGCTCCCTCAAGCTCAGTTCAGGCGCTTATAGAGCGAGCCTCCAAGTTCCTCCAGGTTCCCTGGATGGCAGCGGCTGAACAGTGCTGTTCTGTTTTCAGAACGGTACAGGTTTCACCCCCCCAGCCCTTCCCAGTGTTTCCGGATTTTCTGGCGGAGGTACAGTCCTCTTGACGCTGACCGGTATCCTCACGGCCTACCTGATTGGCATTTTACAATCCATGCCCCTCCCTGAAACAGTTACTTCGGAGCTGCGCTTGGTCTCAGGCACGCTGCTGCAAATTCCAGGCTTCCAAGGGCAAGCCCTGGGTCGAAGCCGGGCAGGCCTTATAGTGGCATGCAGACAGCTTTGGCTGTCACAGGTCAGGGTCCCGGATATGGACAAGTCTGCCTTGCTGGACGTGCCTATCTCCCCTGGCCATACATTCAGGCCAGCAGTGGAGGAGATCCTGTAACGCACCCACCGAGAACGGGAGGCGCCTCGGCAGGTGGCCTCGATGCTCCCTTCCCGTGCTCCGGTGTGAGAGAGGATGAGACGCCGGCGTCCGCCTGTGACACAAACTGTGACCCGGACGGTTCCGATCCCCACTGCGCCGCATGGCGACCTGAGGCATCGCCTTCAGGCTTCCACTGCAGCTAATAACAGGGGCCGCCTGCAAGGACGGGGCAACGCCTGAAGTGGGGCTCCAGTGCAGTAGCGTTCCAGGAGGCAGTTCCAGCGCCGCCCTAGGCAGCCTCCAAAGCAAGTTGGGCGACTGGTTTACCACTGTGGACTTAAAGGACGCATATTTTCACGTCCCTATTCATCCCGCGAACAGGAAATATCTCTGCTTCGCCTTTCAGGGAAGCGTCTTCAAGTTTTCCGTGCTACCATTCGGCCTCTCCTTAGCCCCCCGCACGTTCCCAAAGTGCGTGGATGCCATCCTAGCCCCCTTGGGATCAGGGTGTTGAATTACCTGGACAACTGGTTGATCTGTTCCCAGTTGCAGGAAGGAGCAGTGGCCCTGTGACAGTCTGGCTCGCAGTGGTGACGTCACGGACCAGGAAGTAGAAACCAAAACAATGGATGGGCGGTTGAAGCTGAGTGCAACGGCACTCAGCGTATTTATTAATAAACAAAACAAAAGATTTAAACAAAACAACAAAACACAAAACAAAAAGGCACAAGGGCCAAACGAATAAACAAGTACTCTCCTCTGTACACTCCACCCCGAGTGCAGAGAGCTGCAGGTTTATATATTCTGGCCGAGGGATTAACTAGTTGTTAATTATCTTATTACCCCTCGGCCAGAGTCTGCACGCGTTTGGTAAGGATGCATGACTGTCAGCTAGTTAAATAATCAGTAGCTGATCAGCCATGCATCCTCACGGGGTTTTTAAATATAATAAAAAAAGACGCTGCGCTTTTACCCGCGCCGCAAACAAAAATACAAATAATAATACATAGGGGCGGGACACTCCGCCACAGGCCCACACAGGGATTGTGACGGAGCATCTATCGAGGCTGGGTCTCACCCTTAACGATGCCAAAAGCCAATTAATACCGGTGCAAAGTATGGTTTACTTTGGTCTGCGGCTGGACTCCCTTACAATGTGAGCCTACCTGTCAAATGACAGAGTGGCTGCCATTCACAAATGTCTAGCCCTGTTTCAACAGGTATCGACAGTACAACTGGTGTTGTGTCAGAAATTACTGGGTCTGATGCACATACTCCACATGCACCCAATTTAGGCGTGGCTCAGTGCCTTCCGGCTACATCCCAAATGCGACAGACACTGTCAGCTGACCGTGCTTCGCATATGCTGGCAAGCCTCGCACCTGCGCAAAGGTGTAAGGATGGGAGTGATTTACAGCCGTCAGGTGGTGACGACAGATGCATCCAACTCGGGTGATTGTATTGATTGTATTGAAAAGGACAGGTGATTGTATTGAAAAGGACAGGCAGGATTATAGGCTATATTTCATAAATAAATATGTATTGAAATAACCCGGTTTTGGCACTTACAGGTAAACGTGTTTATAATGATCAATGTCTTGTCAATATGCGGCTCAAACGCTATCAGTATATCTAATACATATATTTAGGAAAAGTCGTGAACTGGCATGCGCATTACATTCCGGAACGCAGAGTAATTTAAATTTTAAAACCCAAAATGGTCAAATTGACCGGCTTGGCGCTTCTAGTGTTAAACTTTTTAAAAAGTCACCAGGATTTGACAACTGGCATGAAAATGATACAAAGTAAATGCAAACAACAAGTACAGTAGTTAATATTTCACAACTATACCAACTGTATCTCAAAGTGATATGAGCTAGGTGTCAGCTCTTAAATTGAATTTGAGAGCTGTCTTTCACCATAGACAGCTGTAATGCAGGCTTGATTAACATTCATGTCTGTTTAGAGCCAACACCATCTTGTTCACAGGTACTGCGTATTTACAGCAGTACAAAATCAGACATGATTAGACGGCCCAGAAGCTGATCTAGCCTGTGTTATGTATGTCTGTGGCGATTACAACACAAGAGCTGCAACCTAATTCTGGTCACCTTAACTTTAAACACAATTTAAACACCAATATTTGAATATTTTGCAAACAGAACCACTCAGAGTGATGAGTGAGTGAGTGAAGAAACCATAAAAAGGCAAAGACAGTACAAAAATCTTATTTTAAATGACTTACTGTTAAATGTCTTACCTGTTGATTATCCATTATGTATGTTCTGTAGGGTTATCAGTGGTATTTGCTTAGGTCATTGTTTACTATGCTTAACAACTATTCTGTTGCACAGGTGTCAGTGTACAATGCTTAACTTATGGGTAACACTAATATCTTTCCCCACCTAACTTTAATAAATGTGTCTTGACTATTTTTCAGAATCATTTTTTACTACCATAGTTGTAGAAATACAGCTTTTAGGATCTTTTCTAAAGCAGACCCTGTGGTTGTAAATATTTTTCTCGAATAGTTAGTAAACCGGGTAAATATGATTTAAACAGAAACAGCAACAGAGAATAGTTAAGAAGTCACTAACAGGATATCAGGGGAGAAATTCAATTTTATGAAAATGGTATCATGGTATCATGTGATTGAAGTTAACAAACGAATTCCTTAGGTTGTGGTATTTTTTTATTATTTTTTATTATTATTATTTATAAGCCATGTATTATTAAGTTATTTAATATGAATTATTAAATATCAATGACAAGTCGTGAACAATGGTAAATATTAATAATCAAATTACATTGTATTAAAACAATAATATTAACGGAAATATTAGTCAGCTAGCTTTAACAGTTACAAGATAATTTATCACTCTTACCTGAAGTGTGGAAATCTCTTTCAGACAAAACCGGAGATATAAAAATTCACTGTCCTGTGCAGATTCTGTAGTTTATATAGGGATCCCGGCAAGCAGGTTTTATGCCTTATGTGGTATGCAGCAATGCAGCTCTATAGCATTACTCACTGCTGTGCTATTCATTTTAACACACACTTTACTTTCATTCGTAATAGGTATAAAACAACTGAGTTATGCCACATATGAGATCTACATTCACTCATTTCCTCATAAGGTTAAATCCAGAGAACTAATAACAGGAAATTCTCTTCTCTACTATTCCATAACTCACTGCATTTAATGTTCATTTGAACCCTTCACTGGAGGGTGAAATTGTGAAATTGTTCCCACTCCTTCAACAGTTTCTTTTACTGTCATTAACCAACCAGCTGCTTCAACGACTGACACGCTTCCACCAGTAACATGCTGAGGTGACTTAGGAAGTGTAAAGCTGCATCCACACTGGACACGAGCGACGCGAGCAAATCATTTAGAAGGCACTGCAGTCAAATGGGAGTATCCACACCAGCAGCGAGCGACGTTGCTTTGAGAAAATTCTGCATCGCTAAAATAGAACCTGTTTCTATTTTTTATAGAAACTGACCAATCAGTAGCAAGGTTAACACCCTTGCCACACGTCAAACACACGCCTCAAAACACGTCACGCCTCAAAACAAGTTAATCATGCACGACGAAAAGACATCCAGAAGAAAGACAATGTCTGGGTGGCTTGCAGGTGGTGCATTTAGCAGCACTGAGACATTTTCCTTCCGATTATGCAAGTTGCATAAAATTAGGTTTATTATAAGCAAAAATAAACCAACACATACATGCAGTCTACATATCCAGCATTTAAATGAAAAATGTGAATTTTTGCTGGCACAAAAAAGGTCCTGCATTCACACAATTGAACATGTGCCCTAATATTAAGCTATGGCTTTTTTTGGGGGTTGTTTGTTTGTTTTTATCATGAATAACGTTTTGTTCACTAAATTGTTCCGTGCCACAAATCCGTGACAAGAAGAGGTTCTTTACATACGCATAAAGAGAAGTTATGGAGATTCACCAAACAAACAAAAATATTATCAAGGTCCTCCTATTCTATATGTTGTAAAACAAAGCCAGCAATACGGTTGTATTCTGTGTGACACATCCCAACATTACCAAGCGCATACATAGTCTAGAAGATTATGAGCCATATTTATGAAGCATTTTCTGTCACGGTCCCAGACTGTTTTAAAAGGAAAAACTAAATAAAAGTAAATAATAATACAAGGTAAGTGGTGACCTGCGCATAATAACACGGATTTGAATAATAATAATAATATTAATAATGAAGATGGTGATTATGTGATGCTTAACAACAACAACAACAACAACAACAACAACAGCAACAACGTAAGAAGAAGAAGAAGAATGATGATGTTGCACTTTAAAATACTTTAAAAAGTTAATAAACAGAAAGGGTCAAAGAAGGAATTTGTAAAGAAACACAATTGAGATTGCAGTAAGTTGTATATATAAATGTACAGTGGCTCTCAAAAGAACATAAGAACATAAGAAAGTTTACAAACGAGAGGAGGCCATTCAGCCCATCTTGCTCGTTTGGTTGTTAGTAGCTTATTGATATCAGAATTTCATCAAGCAGCTTCTTGAAGGATCCCAGGGTGTCAGCTTCAACAACATTACTGGGGAGTTGGTTCCAGACCCTCACAATTCTGTGTAAAAAAGTTCCTCCTATCTGCTGTTCTGAATGCCCCTTTATCTGATCTCCATTTGTGACCCCTGGTCCTTGTTTCTTTTTTCAGGTCAAAAAAGTCCCCTGGGTCGACATTGTCTATACCTTTTAGGATTTTGAATGTTTGAATCAGATCGCCACGTAGTCTTCTTTGTTCAAGACTGAATAGATTCAATTCTTTTAGCCTGTCTGCATACGACATGCCTTTTAAACCCGGGATAATTCTGGTTGCTCTTCTTTGCACTCTTTCTACAGCAGCAATATCCTTTTTGTAACGAGGTGACCAGAACTGAACACAATATTCTAGGTGAGGTCTTACTAATGCATTGTAAAGTTTTAACATTACTTCCCTTGATTTAAATTCAACACTTCTCACAATGTATTCACCCCCCTTGGACTTTTCCACATTTTACTGTGTTACAACATGGAATCAAAATGGATTTAATTAGGAGTTTTTGCCACTGATCAACACAAAAAAGTCCATAATGTCAAAGTGAAAAATAAAATCTACAAATTGTTCTAAATGAATTACAAATACAATACAGAAAATAATTCATTGCTTAAGTATTCACCCCCTTGAGTCAATATTTGGTAGAGGCACCTTTGGCAGCAATTACAGCCATGAGTCTATTTGGATAAGTCTCTACCAGCTTTGCACATCTGGACACTGCAATTTTTGCCCATTCTTCTTTGCAAAATTGCTCAAGCTCTGTCAAGTTGGATGGGGACCTTTGGTGAACAGCAATTTTCAACTCTTTCCACATATTCTCAATTGGATTGAGGTCCAGGCTTTGACTGGGCCACTCCAGGACATTGACCTTTTTGTTTTTAAGCCACTCCAGTGTGGCTTTGGCTGTATGTTTGGGGTCATTGTCCTGCTGGAAGATGAATCTTTTCCCAAGTCCCAGGTCTCTTGCAGACTTCAGCAGGTTTTCCTCCAGGATTTCTCTGTACTTTGCTGCATCCATTTTGTCCTCTATCTTCACAAGCTTTCGAGGCCCTGACGCAGAGAAGCATCCCCATAGCATGATGCTGGCACCACCATGCTTCATGGTAGGGATGGTGTTCTGAGGATGATGTGCGGTGTTAGGCTTACACCAAACATGGCGCTTAGCGTTGAGGCCAAAAAGCTCTATTTTGGTCTCATCAGACCATAGAATCTTCTTCCACTTGGTCTCAGAGTCTCCCACATGCCTTCTGGCAAACTCTAGCCGAGATTTGATGTGAGTTTTTTTCAACAATGGCTTTCTTTTTGCCACTCTCCCATAAAGGCCAGTTTTGTGAAGCACCCAGGCTATTGTTGCTGTAGGCACAGTGTCTCCCAGCTCAGTCGTGGAAGACTCTAACTCCTTTAGAGTTGCCATAGGCCTCCCTGACTAGTGCCCTTTTCGCCTGGATACTCAGTTTTTGAGGACGGCCTGTTCTAGACAGATTCACAGTTGTGCCATATTCTCTCAATTTCTTAATAATGGACTTTACTGTGCTCCGGGGGATATTCAATGTCTTGGAAATGTTCTTATATCCTACCCCTGATTGGTGCTTTTGAATAACCTTATTCCGGATTTGCTTTGAATGTTCCTTCGTCTTCATGATGTAGTTTTTGTTAGGAAATGTACTAACCAACTGTGGGACCTCCCAGAGACAGGTGTATTTAACCTGAAATCATGTGAAACACCTTAATTGCACACAGGTGGACTCCATTCAACTAATTATGTGACTTCTAAAGACAATTGGTTGCACCAGAGCTTATTTAGGAGTGTCATAGCAAAGGGGGTGAATACTTATGCAATCAATTATTTTCTGTTTTATATTTGTAATTAATTGTGGCAATGTGCTCCGCCCCAGTGTGCATTTCTGTGTTGTATGTTGCGTGTGGTGTGTTAATGTTGGTGTATAGATATGGCTGCATGGGATATAAATGGGTGTGTGCAGCACGAGTTATTTAAGATGTAGAATTGTATTTAGGCACGAGGATGGCACATCACTTCACGTGCATTTAAAGTATTTAATACGTGAGCACGAGGTTGCACATAATTAATACACGTGCTGGGATTCAAGTGAATAATTAATTAGTAATTGAATCCCGGCACAACAGTATATATAGATGCACATTTCATTCACTCTGGGTTGTGTGTTCAGGGCAAAAGAAGGGGAGAGAGTGAGGAGAGTAAAGAATAATCAATTGCTACGTCGTGCTGGAGGACCAGCATGGTACTTGTTTGTTTAGTGTTCGTCCCTGTGTGTTAGTGTCTGTTCGTTTTGTTTGTCTGTTTATTTTGGCTAAAGTGCCGTGTCCTGTGTTTTGTTAAAACCTTTTTATTTATAATAAACCGGTGCAAGCAAGCGTGTTCCTCATTTCATTTCATCTGTCCTGTGTGTTATTCATTTCCTGGATCTGACGGCACCACTCAGCCAGCCGTGTGACATTAATTTAGAACAATTTGTAGATTTTATTTTTCACTTTGACATTATGGACATTTTTTGTGTTGATCAGTGGCAAAAACTCCTAATTAAATCCATTTTGATTCCATGTTGTAACACAATAGAATGTGGAAAAGTCCAAGGGGGGTGAATACTTTTGAGAGCCACTTTATACCAATAAAATAATGTTGTTGAAAATATCAGTTGAACTATATTGCTATTGTCCAGCTGTCTTCTGACAGCTGGAGATGTTCCGGGCTTCAAATCAGACTAGGAGTACTACTGGGACTACGGGGAAAAAAAAAAATACTATGACTACAACTGTACAATTACTACTAATAATAATGATAACAATAGAACTGTTGGATCTATAGGTATGTTCAATAACTCTGATCTATAGAGTTTACAAGTCCAACCTTTATTTTACAACGGAGTTGCCGGCGGTCAGGGTGGTAACCAAACAAGACCTGTTTGTAATGAGACAGCCCATCTCTAGTATATCCAATAGGAATGCATGGGCGGAGTCATGTGTTTATTTCCAGTCTTTTTCATCCTTTCCAAGTCACGTCTGGTGTGGATTGACATTCGGCGACTTTGCTTGTGTTGCTCTGTCCAGTGTGGATGCAGCTTAAGTGTAACAGATTGTCTGAGACTTGGGCATTTGTTTACCCTAAAATAGTACCAAACATCTTGAAACAGCAAGTGGAAGTGCACCCCAGGTAAACTGCACGGAGTGATTACAATCACGCTCTCATTCAAGTGGAAGTGCACCCCAGGTAAACTGCACAGAGTGATTACAATCACGCTCTCATTCAAGTGGAAGTGCACCCCAGGTAAACTGCACGGAGTGATTACAATCACGCTCTCATTCAAGTGGAAGTGCACCCCAGGTAAACTGCACGGAGTGATTACAATCACGCTGTCATTCAAGTGGAAGTGCACCCCAGGTAAACTGCACGGAGGATTACAATCACGCCTCATTCAAGTGGAAGTGCACCCCAGGTAAACTGCACGGAGTGATTACAATCACGCTCTCATTCAAGTGGAAGTGCACCCCAGGTAAACTGCACAGAGTGATTACAATCACGCCTCATTCAAGTGGAAGTGCACCCAGGTAAACTGCACGGAGTGATTACAATCACGCCTCATTCAAGTGGAAGTGCACCCAGGTAAACTGCACGGAGGATTACAATCACGCCTCATTCAAGTGGAAGTGCACCCCAGGTAAACTGCACGGAGTGATTACAATCACGCCTCATTCAAGTGGAAGTGCACCCCAGGTAAACTGCACAGAGTGATTACAATCACGCTCTCATTCAAGTGGAAGTGCACCCCAGGTAAACTGCACGGAGTGATTACAATCACGCGCTCATTCAAGTGGAAGTGCACCCCAGGTAAACTGCACGGAGTGATTACAATCACGCTCTCATTCAAGTGGAAGTGCACCCCAGGTAAACTGCACGGAGTGATTACAATCACGCTCTCATTCAAGTGGAAGTGCACCCCAGGTAAACTGCACGGAGTGATTACAATCACGCTCTCATTCAAGTGGAAGTGCACCCCAGGTAAACTGCACGGAGTGATTACAATCACGCTCTCATTCAAGTGGAAGTGCACCCCAGGTAAACTGCACGGAGTGATTACAATCACGCCTCATTCAAGTGGAAGTGCACCCCAGGTAAACTGCACGGAGTGATTACAATCACGCCTCATTCAAGTGGAAGTGCACCCCAGGTAAACTGCACAGAGTGATTACAATCACGCTCTCATTCAAGTGGAAGTGCACCCCAGGTAAACTGCACAGAGTGATTACAATCACGCTCTCATTCAAGTGGAAGTGCACCCCAGGTAAACTGCACGGAGTGATTACAATCACGCTCTCATTCAAGTGGAAGTGCACCCCAGGTAAACTGCACAGAGTGATTACAATCACGCTCTCATTCAAGTGGAAGTGCACCCCAGGTAAACTGCACGGAGTGATTACAATCACGCCTCATTCAAGTGGAAGTGCACCCCAGGTAAACTGCACAGAGTGATTACAATCACGCTCTCATTCAAGTGGAAGTGCACCCCAGGTAAACTGCACAGAGTGATTACAATCACGCTCATTCAAGTGGAAGTGCACCCCAGGTAAACTGCACGGAGTGATTACAATCACGCCTCATTCAAGTGGAAGTGCACCCCAGGTAAACTGCACAGAGTGATTACAATCACGCTCTCATTCAAGTGGAAGTGCACCCCAGGTAAACTGCACGGAGTGATTACAATCACGCTCTCATTCAAGTGGAAGTGCACCCCAGGTAAACTGCACGGAGTGATTACAATCACGCTCTCATTCAAGTGGAAGTGCACCCCAGGTAAACTGCACGGAGTGATTACAATCACGCTCTCATTCAAGTGGAAGTGCACCCCAGGTAAACTGCACAGAGTGATTACAATCACGCTCTCATTCAAGTGGAAGTGCACCCCAGGTAAACTGCACAGAGTGATTACAATCACGCTCTCATTCAAGTGGAAGTGCACCCCAGGTAAACTGCACAGAGTGATTACAATCACGCTCTCATTCAAGTGGAAGTGCACCCCAGGTAAACTGCACGGGAGTGATTACAATCACGCCTCATTCAAGTGGAAGTGCACCCCAGGTAAACTGCACAGAGTGATTACAATCACGCTCATTCAAGTGGAAGTGCACCCCAGGTAAACCACAGAGTGAAACAATCATTCTCTCATTCAAGTGGAAGTGCACCCCAGGTAAACTGCACGGAGTGATTACAATCACGCTCTCATTCTGCTCAGCTAGCTAGGATTTCAAGAACTTATAAAATAAGGATTGTCCGGATAACAATTTGTTCAGTAAATTTGATTAAAAAAAGGGCAATGTTAATTATCCAGACTTCCTCTCTTCCATCCTTCCTTTTCCATGGCATTTATTTTGTTTGGTTGAGTTTCAAGAAAAATACAGACCTCCACAGAATTAGATGAAGAGCAATTTTGACTTGCAGGCAGCTCCCAGACATTGAAGATAATAGGGGGTTTGGCAGGAGGTAATTGCAGTGTAAGAGCCATCCCAGCAGGTGCAAATTATACTAATTTGTATTAACATCTTGCCATTATAATTATTATTTTTTAGTCTCGGGGGAGGTGGCGTTCTTCCCTTGGCATTGTACACCTATAATTTTAATTAAGAGATAAGGATGTGATCATTTGTATTGCTACAGTATGGTTAAGATTGTTAATAAGCAGCACATCTTTTAGTAAGAAGACATACGTAATATACTGCAAAGTTGTAGAAAATCAGTTTTATTAATATTTTTGTTTATCTATTTTACAACCATATAACATTAATGCATTCTGTGTAGGAAGCCTAATATTTTTTAAGTATTGTCATATTTTGCAGTTTGGACTTGCTCAAACTATATAAAATTATTTGTATCATGACCTCAACACACATAGTATTAACTTAATATAAATCTTTAACTTAAAATAAATCTTTTGAATAGTCAGTTTTAGAAATGCCGCTCTCCAAAACTTTTACAAATACATATACTTATACATATACAAATATAACAAAGTATATTGCAAGAATTCCTCAAATGCGTTTCTTATATTTATAAGGGTTTTCCTTACTGAAGCAGAGCATTGAAACATCATATTCAAATGAATCATTGCAGTTCCCTTTCTCTGCATCTTTTTTTGTGGGTTATACCAATAATTTAAGACCCATAAATGTAACAATATATTTATCTCAAGACCATTTGTCATTGGCACACCAGGAGAGACATTAAAAGCATAAGACCTTTCAAAGGCACTGAAAAGCTTAAACAGATTATTTAGAAGCTATGATAAATTTTAACAGGGATACAAATCTGTGTATTTATTTTTATGTTCAGTTCAATTTTACGTACCTCCAAAAAGTCATGTGGCTTAGGTTTCTGCATGAGTGAACTGCTGTCTTCATATTTGATACAGTCAGGGTCCTTTGTGTGTGCTGTGCAGGAAAGGATATGCACTGCCACGTTGCCACGTCGTTTTTATCAGTGATGCCACACGCTTTGAGTAATCTTCGGATTTGGTACATCGCCGTATTCTGTGATTCTTCATTTTTAACACCTAGATCGTGTGGTCAGACGTATTCTACAGTTAGCCAAGCAACTTGGTTTACATGCAGTTTATAAACTCCAAATTCTCTCTCCATTGTGACTATAGGAAGTGTGCGGCCAAAAAATAGTACAGCTAATAAGGGTGGGTAAATTGCCTTCTCCCGCTAAACAGCTGCTCAAATTGACTATAAACTAAGGTTGTTTTTTTTTGCATGGAATCAAGTTGGAAAGCCGTACCATATGTAGACCTAGCAAGCTTCATTGACCAAAGAAAAGAACAAAAAAAGCATACAACCTTTTCATTAAGTTAATTTTTTTTTCCATTTTCAGATGACCCCTAAAATGATAGTGCTTCATAATTTTGTTGTGTATACAAATACTGAAGCTACTACAATGTCTATATATATATATATATATATATATATATATATATATATAATAATATATAATAATAATAATAATAATCAACCAATCCCTCTAAAAAGCATAGAATTTTAAAATGATTTGTATCCTTATTTTCATGTTTGGTGATCGGATAGCTGATTGCTTTAAGTTTAGACTACTCCTTAGCACTAAGATAAGATACAATTCATGTTACACTAGTTTTAAGTAGCATCTATCATGGGTACCTATTAAGAACAAAAAAAGCCACGTTTATACCCCAAAATGTATTAAATTAGCATAGCGGGTGAATTACCTTCTACTGAGGAATTTGTTGAACTTGTATGGGCTACTAGTATACAGGATCCCAATACAAAAAATACAATAACATTTTACTGGCAAAAGCCTTGCCACTGTGGAATTCAAATGCAGGTTATTATTATTATTATTATTATTATTATTATTATAAAACCATTATGCAGTGGGAAATGTGAGCGAGTAAGGTAGCCTATTGTAGATTTGCTACCAGTGTTTTGAACATGTACTCTACTAAATATTTTGACTGGATATTTTTTATATCATTAATGTAAAGTGCTGGATTTGAGGATCAGAATTGCTGAAGCTAACCCTCTGTAGGAAATGTTGATTTTTTTTTTGGTATTTGTGTAAAATTATGTCTGGGTTTTTGTTTTGTTTCTCTTTGTTTTATTTATTTATTTATTTTTGGGTGGCCAATGAGGCAGGCTGCACTTGCGGTTCTTCAACACAACTTGTAAACCCAGTTTAAGAAAATATACCCTCCCATATTTTAATATTAATTACATTGTTGAATTTTGAAGGAGAAATTCTCTCCCTAAATGAAAACTACATGTAAACCGGAATTGCCTTAAAGGTACCAAAATAACATGCCAAAAACGTGAGCCTTATTTTTTGTTTTACGTGTAAACCAAGCCAATGACATTTCAGTTATCTTGCCGAATGTATTCTTCTTGCTGTTTACAATCACTTTGTATATCATTTTCAGTCATAAAGAATACATTAGATATGATAACTGTGATATTACAGACCCTTCCATATTGAGCTGTGTTTTAGTAGTACTTTTAGGGGAACGGTTACACAAAATTAGAAATTGTGTGATTTATTTTATTGGCGTCTTGAAAAACTGTGTGGAGGTGCTTTTTGAAACTCTTCTCTCGTTTCGTTCTCCATTCTCAGGCTGTCCTCTCTCTCTCTCTCTCTCTCTCTCTCTCTCTCTCTCTCTCTCATAGTGCCAATGGAGATTAATAACTAATTAAACCCTTTTTAACAGGCATGGACTGCAGTTCAACAAGCTACATAATGAATCCTGCTCCACTTGGGTGAGGGAAGGGGTGTTAAAGGGCCGGGGAAAAAACAAGAAACAAACAAAAAACAGCCAGACAACTAAGACCAACCAAAAAAAAAAAAAAAACCTAAAAAAAAGAAAGAAAGGAAGGAAGGAAGGAATGGAGGAATAGGAAGAAAGAAAATACTAAACCAAGGGAGTCAGACAGATGGTTTAATCTTTTTTCTTTTTTCCTTGCACCTGTTTTTTCTTTCATTTTGTTTTTTTCTCTTTCTCTCTCTTCTCTCTTTTTTCCGACGCTTAAATAGAAGTGGACCAAAAGGTAAACACAATGAACATAAAACCACAGCCCCCCTCCCTTCTCCCTCGTCTCTCTCTCCCCCTAATCCAAGCACCTTGTTTTGTGCTCATGTTAAATGTTTACTCCTAATCCCTCCTTTCCCTGTTGCAATCTCTCCTTATCCTTCTTTTTCTACCGTTCTCCCTCTCTCTCCCCATTTAATGGCTAATAAAGAATACCTCCTAAACCACTTCTAGTTCTAGAAATGCCCATTATTTGTAACTATTTCACTCCAAAACAAAGTAAACACAAATTTAAATAAATAAATAAATAAAGCAACCATAACCAGCCAATCAAGATGCAGTTCTCATCTCTACTTCCTCCTTCACTTCCTGTTTCTGTAATTAACCAACATGGGATACATTTGCCTTTTGTAACCGTTTTTTCTAGATTTTCTATTATCAGTTTTTCCAGTGTGTTGTCTGCTCTCTCTTTCTCTATCTCTTGCTCACTCTTCCCCTTTTCCCTTTAGTTTGCTTCCTTCAGGGCGAGACCGTTTTTTAAAATAATAATTTAAAAAAAACAACTCTCTTAACCTCCTCCAACCATTGGGTGCTTCCGTGTGTCTGTTATTGAACCTGCCATTCAACCAGCTCCTTTCTAATATCATGTCTCCATGACAACCAGTTCCAGGTTGCCTGGGCCTACCTCAATCACAACCACCTTCTCCCACCTCTTGTTATTTTGATTGTGTTTCTGGTTTGTTTTATTAAATTAAACCTTACATTTACTTTATAATTTTGTTAAAATAATTTCCATATTGTTATTGCTCCCTTTTCTTTGAATATTAATAATTATGTGTTTGTTTTTTCTCCCCCCATAGAAAACTGTTATTAATTTCCCCTTTGATTTCCCTTTGATTGTTAACAACCAATCCCTCATGACAAAATGATAAAAAATATATTTGTTACATGTTCTGGGTAAACTCCACACTGAGCAATGAGAAGAAACCTGGAATATGTCCACAATGTAATTGTATTTCATAGATTTCATTTTGGACAACACATTTGATCATATGCTTGGTTTTTACCTAAAACATGTATATATTTTCAAATATGCAATATATTTTAAAATACTGTGTATGTGTATTTATGAGATAGGTAGATAGATAGATAGATAGATAGATAGATAGATAGATAGATAGATAGATAGATTATCCTTGTAAGGATTTACTTACATTTTTTCTTCATGCAGAATAAATTTAAGAATCTAAAAAAAATAAGTGTCAGATTCATGCTTTCCACATGTGAATGAGTTTATCACACAGTTGAAGGCAGCCTATTAACACATGTGTTGTGTTTGCTTGGCAGGCCTTCCTAACAAGTGTGATAAAAGTTATTATCACACACATTACTTGTAAAAACAGAAAGAAAGATTATACTAAAGTACCTCGTCAAATGCAAAATGTTGACAATATGTTGTGTGTATATATATGTGTGTGTGTGTGTATATATATATATATATATATATGAAGGGGATGCACTATATATGATTTTGTTCTAAACTCTTTCAATTACTGAGTTTAGTAAAGATCTTTAAACATGTCCACATATATTATATTGTTTTATACAGAGAAGACTGAACTGCCATTCAGATTTTACATTTGATTGCTTTTGTGGACATTTTTTACTCTTCTTTTAAAGATACGTTCTCTTCATTTAAACTTTATATATATTGCATATCTGATAACAATATGTTGCCATTGGTTACCATTGTGATGTCATCCGCAACATTTCCGCCTCCTAATAAAACAGTTAATTTGCCTTTTGTCTGTATAATATTTGGTTATTTTTTATATGTTGTTTGAAATACAGTGATATGTGATAATTCACCACAAGTAGAGGATCTGTGGTTAAGCCATCCACACTAAGTTATTGGGCCATATTTGAAGTGTTTACACCGGTCTTTAATTAACCCTTATTTGAAAGCCTGTTCATTTTTTACAAAACTAGAACAGCAACCATGTAATATAATCTCTTCAGCACTCTCAACGTGCTTGTTTCTCATTTTGTAACATTAAGATGTGTTTTCTCTTTAAAGAAAATAGGACTTAGTTAAAGGTTAGTTAAAGAGGAAACGCTTTGAAAATATGCACCATTATATTTGAATGTAAAACTATAAGAAACTTATAAGAAAAAAGACAAGCCGACAAAGGTATGCCTTCATAAAAAGGTTGCATATTTGACTTTAAAATTCTTGATTGAGTTTTTGAAGTACTAGATTAAGCTGCTATTATAGCTGACAAATAAAAAGGTCAAACAATTTACCAGGATATCAAAAGATATACACAGTATTTTTAAAATGTTATGTGAGTGTTTGAAACATACTTTTCCAAATCCTTTTCAACAGAATTGTGATGTATTTGATATTTATATATTTGGTTAATAATCATATGTGAAATTAAACTGCACAGTTTACCAAGCATAATTCATAGAAACTCAGCGAAAAGCTTTCAGCTAAACATCTCCGTTTCCTTGTCAAATAACAGAGTGTGCAGCAGGAAAACATGCCTTTCTCTCGTTTCAGTTTCTACATGTATGAAATCTGTTCAGTTTCATGCCACATATTACACATGAACCAGATTACTTGAATAACAGTTGAAATGATAAAATCACAATTGTGCTGAAAAAGTGCTGAGAATTTGTACATCATGTGAAATCCAGGTTTATTGATTTAGAATTGATTTCAGTTTTTTTTATTCGTTCTTTCCTTTTTTCTTGGTGAGCAGTGCTACAGCCATGACACATGACTCTGACCATGCAGAATGTGAGAAATTTGCATTTCTGTCACTAACTGGGCTGTAATTAGCCATGATTCCCTGCTATTTTAATTAATTGACCGTCTTAGCTTATGCAAATTCAAACTGTATTTTTTTTTAATGAATGTATTTATTTATGTATTTTTTCGTTATCTGAACCTTCATTTATAATCATGTTAAATCCACTCAGGGACTATGATTCTGGTTTAAGCGGTGCTGATGTGCTAAATCTCTCCTGTCGGCACTGCCAGATTCCCTGTCGCACTTGCAGAGTGAACAGAGAAAATGTGCCAATTGGCATCAGCTTGGAAGCACCTGTGCTGGCTGTTTTGTGTAAATGGTTTATCTCTCATAACTGATTTCATATACTGTATTATATAAAAGTTGCATCTTCCCGTTTCAGTCACAACTATCTGACCCACTTTAATAGAGGGCTTATAGTTATTTAATAAATTACTTCTGATTTAAGAGGATAAAACACAACTCCCTAATAGAACTTCCCTAAAGGTATTTGTGGATTGTCACATGCAGCATTTTGAACACATTGCAGACTTCAATTCAGCACTGTCCTGGCTTCCCATGGTGGGCCTACGCCCTTATTGGCAGTGTTATGGCAGGTTTATCTATTTTTTTCCCCCACAGGTGATAACCTTTACAAGCAAGGTGATGTGTAGTGTACATAGTCACATAGGAGATGCAGCTTTTTAAAGTTTACATTGTCCCCCCTACAGGTGAGGTCATGTCATTGCAAGTCTTACTTGCTTTTGGCTTTCTCTAATTGGGTTCTTAAGTCTTTAATTACTTTTTTAGTTCCAGAGTTTCATATTGGATTTTCCTGATGTTGATTAATGATTACTAAGTAATAATAACTACCTCCCCCCCACAAATGAATTCAGGTTTTGCTTGTTATTGTACTTTGCTGAACATGAGATATTTCCATTCTTCACACCTTCAAACACTGGCGTCTTAAGAGCAGAGACGTTTTAATTCACACACACATTAGGACTTCACATTGACTCATATCTTTTTTGAATTTGCTTAAGACTGAACTGCTAATTCACTCCTTAAAACAAAGGGTGGTCCCTCCAGTCCAGGGCAGGCTTGAGGCATGGAAACTGAACTGCTCCCTCACCCCCCTAAGAGAAAGGGTAGTCCAAGGCAGGCTTGAGGCATGGAAACTGAACTGCTCCCTCACCCCCCTAAGAGAAAGGGTAGTCCAGGGCAGGCTTGAGGCATGGAAACTGAACTGCTTCCTCACCCCCCTAAGAGAAAGGGTAGTCCAGGGCAGGCTTGAGATTATGTCTGGAAGCTCACATCGCTTGTCCTCTACTTACTTTCCGCACACATTAACTATTCATAAACATTTCAGTCTCAAGTACTGCCAGACAGGTGCTTTCTATGGGCGTTAAACACACACACTAAATATAGACACTTTATCTCGACTGTTGTTGCACTTATATGATTGGTCAGTTGAAGACTTATCTCGCAAAGCTGGAGGATTTCCTTCCCATATGTGGTACATTATGCCAGAACTGTCCCACATTACTACAGCCAACATGTTTTTAACTGTATATTCTGGTGTACTTAGTGAGTAAGGAGTCTGTGTGTGGTTAAACAGACAAGAAATTACCCAACCCCAGTAATTCTGCATTTATGTATTTATCTTATTGGAGTAATGAAGAAATTAGAGGCTGGTAAAGCCTGAGGAATGATGCGCCCAAGAACATTTTAAACATTTCTTTGACACGGTACATCAGTGCTGTCCTGGCTGTCCGTGGTGGCCCTACACCTCAGGGCTATTGCAGGGTCATCAAGAACTATTGTAGGGTTTCTATGAACTATTAGTAAGGAAATGTCAAGTGGTTATACAAAGTGGTCAGAATTTGAAAGTCATGGCTGTAACCTGATTGTATAAAGTCATATAAGTAATAAGAAAAAAAAAACTGTGTTAAACAAAAAACTACAGACCAGTTCAGTGATATATGGGGCACTATTAACCGCTGTTGTCTTCTTTGTGAAGTAGAACATATTCTCGAATGAGTTGATCATGGTTTGGCTGTGGCTAGCCATATGAAATCAGGTCTTACCATGTTAATGTTTCTCAAAGCCACAGTAGGCCATGGTGAAAAAAGTTGGTATGGTTGGTGCTTGGCATGAGTCTGTCATAGCACCAATGTTTATGCAAATGACAGTACAGTTGTCTTTTGTTTTTCTATTTTAGGCATCTAGGTCTATTTAAAATAAATGTATGTACTTATTAATTTGAACAATTCTGTCACTGGTCCCAATTTGGAATGTGCAGATATTTCAAAGACGATTCTATATCTGACACATTGCTGCTGTTTCCAAGGTGTTTCAAAGCACTCAAGCTGCAATTCAACAGCAAAGGTACCAGGATGCAGTTCATCTATAGTGTTGTGTTTGCACTATTTGCAATATTCAGTATTAACATAAAAAAAACACAAAGAACCAAAATATTCTCAACACAAAGCACAGAGTACAATAAGCTAATAATAGGTCAGAAAACTGAAGCAATTGGTTAGCAACCTTTTTATTGTGCACGATGATCAGCATTTTCTCGGGTTTAACCCGAATTTGAAAATTGTACAAAGAATAGACATGCCATGGCAACACCCACTATGGCCCATTGTGCCTGCTATACCAAACATTTTCCCCCAAGGTCCACTACCTGCCAAGAGTCAATTCCTCTCCCTAAATAACAGTGAACTGGATCAATTCTAAGAACTAAAAGTGCAGATGTGAGAATTATATGAATTTATCCTTTGTTTTGTCTTTTTTCTCTCTTTTTTTCTCGTGATTTCTCCAATCTCCCCTCTTTTTCCCCTACCGTTTCTAGTTTTTGTCTGTCCTGGAACGCTATTGAAAGTACAGGACCCTAGTTCCATGCAAGAAACAGAGCACCAAGCGGGCGCGTGGTGCAAAGACCCTCTGCAAGCAGGCGATCGCTTATACATCATGCCTTGGACCCCGTATCGCACAGATACCCTGAGTGAATATGCCTCTTGGGAAGACTACATCACCGGACGGCCTACCACCACTTATCGGCTTCCCAATCGCGTAGACGGCACTGGGTTTGTGGTTTATGATGGGGCCGCTCTACAACAAAGAACGGACTAGAACATCGTAAAGTACGCGATTTGCGGACCCGGATCAAAGTGGCGAGGCCACAATTGCCAATGCCAATTACCGACACCTCTCCCTACCGCTGGGGCGGCAAATCTGATATCGACTTGGCAGTGGGCGAACGGACTCTGGGTGATTTATGCTACCGAATCCAATAACGGACGCCTCGTTGTCAGCCAGGTGAACCCCACACCCTGCGATTCAAGGTACTTGGGAGACAGGTTATGATAAACGCTTTGGCATCCAATGCTTTCATGGCTTGTGGAGTGTTGTACGTAGTTCGTTCGGTGTATGTTGATGATGACAGCGAAGCAGCGGGGGACTTTATTTCTTATGCCTACAACACTAATTTGAACCGTGAGGAGCCAGTCAATTGTCTTCCCCAATCCATACCAGTACATTTCATCCCATTGACTACAACCCCAGAGACAATCAGCTGTACGTGGGAATAACTTTTTGTGCTTCGTTATCCATTGAGTTTGGGCCACCCGATCCTACAACAGGTGAGATGTGTTTCTGGTCATCTTGTAACATTTACTATAAACTGAAACTATCCATTGTTTACTCTTTTATCAACCCCTTGCTTACTAAATATCATGGTATCCCTGAAAAGATCTTGATAATTTGATGTCCCAATTTTGGGGGGTTAAAATGAAATATGCTACCCCTATTGCTTCTGTAGTGCTAGTAAAATATAATGCTTGTGGCACTGCATAATATGGGGAGATAAAGTATGGTTTCTCCATCCATTCGGTCCTGCTTATATCACACTTCATTTTTTATTTATATTTAGAGAACCGCTTATCCACTACTGATAAAACGTATGAGAATCAGAATCTGGGGATGTATGAATGTGACCTGTCTGTCCATCTGCCAGTATGTCACATTTACGCTAATGATTTTACCTGTATAATACCCTGTTGTGATTAAACTTGCTAAGGAGATTGTTTTGCACATATTTTCAGAATCAGTTTTGAAAGAAACACATGTTACTGCAAACATGTATTTTCATTTTAAAACATGATATCAGGTATTACTTTAGGTTAAAGGAGGCTCTCAGTTTCTATACCTTGTTCTCACATTATCTGTTTTCACTTGTACTTCCTGGGTCATTTCACCTCAATGGTGTCTCCTGGGTTAAAGCATGTTACTGGCTGCAAAGAATGTCAGTCAATAGGGGAAACAGTTATTTGGTTATTGACTCTGCAAGGTGATGTCCAATAATCTGGATCAATCATTCTTAATCATAACACATTAGCTTCAGAATCATTAATAAAAACCCTTAAAAATTAGACAATGATTAATCCCAAATGTTAAATGACTGCCTAACAAAAAACATTATAAATTGTTTGATGATCATTCAAGATGTTATTTGATGATATCAGATCATTAATATAAATCATAAACTGTAACATTTGCCTTTATAATGATGTGTAACTCAGTATTATTTTTAATACTAGCGAATGTGATCTTTTCTGTGGACGTTGCTTTTAAATTTCATTATACTGTCAGTTTCATTTGTTGGGAGTTCTCTAGTGGCCCACCTGGTAAAGGCTGGGCTGCATGGTGTAAGGTGAGTCCTGCGATCAGGAAGCGCAAATTCCTGGCTGTGCCAAACTGGTGGTCTTGTCTGGGAAGTGTTTCTGTCACTATCATGACAGTCAGCTCCTTCAGCGACCCTACTGGTCAGCTAGCACATTGAGTTCTGCAGGGGCTAGTAGATCCCACCACCCTGGGTGTAAAGAGCTCGCTGACTAGCTATAATACTGGAAATAATTACAGAAAATAATTCTGCTTTGAAACACCCTTGGGCTTAGTGAAAAGGAAAGTGGATATCCCTAAATAACTTGCCCAGGAAATGTTATTTTGTGTCTTTTGGATTCAGATACACTATTTGATTATTGAACATCCTCAAACCTTGATCGAATAGCAAAAAATAATGTAATCATGGTTTAAGGATTTGGCTTGGAACACAAGTATGGAATTTGAACATTGGTTGCTTTTAAGGTAGCTCTCCCTCCACCTGATGTAGTACCATGGTACTGTAATACATTTCAGTTTCTATACTGATGTGATACCATTGAGATGAATTATGATACCAGTCAAAGCCTCCCTCATACCATGTGTTTCCACAGGCAGTACGGAACCATTTCCATTTTACCTACTGAATTTCCACTGATAATCATTTGAGGTGGAAACATTATATTGTATTTTGTTTGTCCTGCTCAGGTCCACTCACCACAACCCAAATCACTACAACAACCTCTGTCAAACTGGTTCCCCTATTGCCACCAATACAGCCACTTCCACCACCTCTAAACCACTCCCTGTCACCTCCCACCCCATTGGAGCAATCAACCAGATGATCCCGGATCTCCGGCCAATCACAGCCACCATTCCGGTGACACGCCGCCCCTTGCCACCCAATCAGCATGGCTTGGAACAGCAGCTGTGTGAGGAAGTGATGGCCTGGGTGAAGTGGCCCTCCACCCAGCAGGGGCACTAATCGAGACCCTGCCCCAAAGGATCTCGAGGTAGGTGCTGTGTTTGAGAGTTTGAGTTAACCTTTGTTACTGTAGTCATTTTCACCTGTAGGTTTACTATTGAGTTGTTCAGTGTGGAAGTTCTGTATTTATACATGCCAAAAACTCATCTTTGGTCGACCTATCAAAGAGAATGGATGATTCTTTCAGTCTATGACAGTTTGAGAATGGAGACTGAACTGCTCCCTCTCCACTCCCTAAGAGAAAGTGTGTTCCCTCCAGTCTAGAGCAGGCTTAAGCCACAGACTGATTTTTCTCTCTCACCCTCTAAGAGAAAGGGTGCTCCTTCTAGTTCTAGGCAGGCTATACGCATGAGATCTGAACTGCTCACCCCCTAATAGAAAAGGGGTCTCTGCAATGCAGGGCAGTCTTGTGGCTAGCAAATCCACATGCATTAAATGTGCGATAATTGTGATGCAGTGCCAAATGCTAAAGGAAGCGAAAATACACATTTGTGGCCAAAATTTTAGTATAACCCAATATAATGAACTAATTCTGCTTCATAATGTTGAATGAAACCTACTGAATAATGTTCAGTTAACATATTGAATCACATAGCGTTTTGTAGTTTTCCATATACTTAATGAAAATCTGACGAAAATTGAAAAATGTGACATTTTGAAATCTAACATGAAATACTGTACGACTATTATGGCTTCCGGTGGACTTTTGCGGTATCATTTTGTAGTTTCTTTGGTTGCATAAGAGATCTAAATCTAAATAAGTTTTTTAGTATGTCACAATCCTAAAATCCTAGGTGATGCAAAACTTTTGGCCTTAGCTATAGGTTGAAAAGAAGTGTGGAATCAGCACAGAGGCAGATGAGATTAATAGAGCAGGCTTTGGGAGATGGTTGAGAACAGATAATGCTTGTAACCGACCAGGTGCTTGTACGAGGTAATTAGAAAGATGTGTGAAGTGATGAATCACCCAGGAAAGACCTGATAGCAATTCAAAACCTGTGTGGCTTCTTAAACACTTTCTGCTAGTCTGTGTCTGCCTGTGTGATATATACCATTAGTTTCTTATTTTTAAGAGCAAGTAGCTTCAGATGTCAGTTTATTAATAAACCAAAATTCTAACTGAACAGACTTTCTCATTCTATTCCAATGATGTGACAAAATGACCTTTCAGCTTGGCTGGTCCAACCTACCCAGCCTCTCCATTTATATGTAGGTTGGGCCTGCAAAGTTGAGAGGCCACTCTGTCCCATGGTTTTAAAGGAATTAGATATTCAGTGCTAGTCAGATATTCAGTGCTAGACACTGACTCAGTATCGGAGAAACATCATAAAAAGGCTTCACTGATTGTTTAACATGCAGCACACCTGAAAATGACCTGTACTTGGGAGAAACAGAGTCATGTATTTAGGCCACCTCAGTTTAAAGGCCACCTCATGACTAAGACCTTTACAGTCCCGATTTGTCTATTGACGATAATGGAAAGTCACACTTAATATCAATGTAATTCTTCATATGTATTTTTTGTATACAACTGTAAATTGCCCTGGATAAGGGCGTCTGCTAATACATAAATACATAAATAAATAAATAAATAAATAAATAAATAAATAAATAAATAATAATAATAATAATAATAATAATAATAATAATAATAATAATAATGACACCCCTGTATTCAGTACAAGGCCGCCATCTTCAGTCCCAAGCTTATGAAGTCTCTGTTAAAATGACCTTTAGAATAAAACCAACATGCTGTGAACTACCAACTTTCTTTATTACAACTCGAATGCAGCATGGATTTATTTTGTAATTGAATCTGTGTGAGGTGCTTACACTCTGAGTTCACGAGCTGCTCTTCAGGTCTAGTTGCCTGCCATAGACATATGTAACACAGGTAAGATAGGCAGCTTTATATTAGTAAACGCCAGCGTATCTAGAACACTGCTGTGTATTGACAGTAAAACAAGCACTAGTTGGTGCTGGGTCATACATGTATAAAGACACTTCGATTGATGTCACCTATGTTACATATACAACAGGCAATTAAAACTAAAGAGCAGCTCCTGAAGTATGATGTAGGCACCTTAAAAATACCTACAAAAATATCCAATAAGAACCACTTTAGAATAATGTAAAATGAAGCTGAAGCAGTGACAGTGAAGTCTTTAAAAGCCAAGTATATGCACCAAAAGCACATGTAAAGGGTCATCTAAAGTGGAATTCAATGAGGGTAACATCCCCATGTCTTTATATATTATAATGATAATCAATATTGTTAAATTAGACCTCCATTTCCTTCTGTGTTGTTTTGTTATGCCTTGCAGCCATCCTGCTGCCAGACTGCTTTGTGATGAAAGTTTATCTGGTTTTTTTTTCCATTACCTTTTCAAAATGATTCTTAACAGACTTGAAATCTGAGGGAAAAGAAAGGATTTTGTGAAAGGTCAGGCAATTTGAAAATAATTATGTTGCCAACCAACCAACACAGAATTATATTACAAACACTAAGATTCGAAATGTCTTCTTGCTAGCAGCTTTTAATGGACTGGCAGGCATATTGTAAATTTTAACCACTGGCGTGTGTGATGATAAATAATGTTATTTTTTTTCACCTCTGACACACCTGGAAATAGTTTATCAATACCATTAAATTACTAGCCGTCTAACCCGTAGCATTGATTAAACATGCCATTGCCTTCCACAAGAGAGCTTGTCATTTTACTTCCCTAGTGCCTGTGGCAAGGTCTTCATTAGGCAGTTGAACTCTTACGAGATGTCAGTGCCAATGGCTCACCTGAGGATTATTTTTTACTGGTAACACACATAGTCATAAACTTCCCCAGTTGCAAGTTTTTCATAATTTGAATAAAGATTTAAATAGAATAATTTTAAGGGAGGCTGTCTGACCACCTGTCTGTCTGTCTCACTTTCTGCTTGTATCTGGAAGAACCCCTTGTCTGTGATAGCATTTTTAAGGATATTGTGTATTTCCCTAATGTTATATTTACAGTCATGGAAGAGAGTATATTTGCCACTGATACCTCTATATAACAATTTGCCTGTCTAATTACTAACCAGGCCCAACCTTTACTTAGCTTCAGACAGTCTAATGACTGGAGACCTGAACATGGTGTTCTGATACTCAGGACTGTGTAACTGGCCGTTGCAGTTTCCATAACCCTGTGAAATTGCATGCTACTGTTTCCCTCACATAATTAATGTCCCAGCTTGAAAAAGAGACACAGAACATCTGGAAGCTACACGGCCCTCAGCAGAGACTCTTAATCTCTGCTAAAGATTTTCTCACTGTCACCTGTGTCTACCACCCCTGCCTCTCCTCAATCAATTACTGAGCTCTACCACACAGCCTAATCAACAGGACACCATGCAAAGAATTCTGAAGCGTGAACTCAATGCGGGTGCAGTTCTTCAGTCTTTATATTGTACAAAACGTGCTGTTAACCAAGGCTTTAAAATGTCTCTTATTTTATTAGCACGAGCAGCACTGTCACAGCCCTAACCTTCTGACTGCCACGTTGTTGTATTCTTCGCTGTGTCTCAGTAAAATGGCACTTGTTCAGTTAACATCTTTGTTAAAGCTTTTACAAACACATCAAATTCTTAATGAAATCTTAAGAGTACGCCAGTGCAGTGACAACACATGGTTTGGACAGGAAATCAGAAATATGTAGCATCTGTGTGTGCTGTCAGTTTCAGAAACAACGCTTTATTAGGACCTGTCTGTCTACCCGATTAGATTTTGCATCACCTGGTTTGGGGCGTGTTCTCCTGGTATACCTGGGTCCCTTGAGTAATCTGGAAGACTGAATGCATGCCATACTTTTTACTTACCTCCTCAACTGGAATGATGTTGCGAATCAAGTTCACCCAGCAATGCTGAACCCTGATGGCAATGGCTACATTCAGGAAGATAATGCAGTCATCCACCGCAGCAGAATGTGCATGAATGGTTTAAAAAGCATGAGACTCAGGCATCTTCCATAGCCAGCACAATCCTGAATCTATTTTCAGCTGAGGAGGTTTGGAATGAACTTGAATGATGCATTCATCTTCACAATCCTCTTCGAACTACATTTTAATGACTGAATGAATCCCTCAAGACACCTGCCAGCACCTTGTGAAGTGTATGCCATATCTTGTCAAGGCTGTGATTGTGGGCTAACCTGGTATTAGGTACACGTCCTAAAATAGTGGTCATATAGTGTAGATAATCCTCAGATAAGCCATTGAAGGTACCCTGCACATCTGTCTTTTGGTTACAACACTTCACAAAAGATCAAAACAGACCCCACGTAACCACAGACAGACATTGTGTTTTGTGTAGATCACAATTATGTAACCCTAACCAGTACTTTAGAGCAACACAGAAACCAGGACCAGGGACACAGTTAGAAATTAAGTAGAGATAGACTTAGGACAGAAGGTAGAGACACTATATTACTGGGATCCTTAAGACCTGATCCTGCACCTGCTTAGTTAGATCTTTATTAAAACAGTGTGCTACCCCCTTTACTGCTTATCGTCCAGGTTATAGATGTAGTTGATACATTTTGATGTGTCTGTTTCTCTCTCTTTTTAGGGATTGCTGCGTTCCAGTGCATGTCTTGCCAGTCATGTGGAACCCCAGGGGTCCCTGACTTCAGCAACTGTACCTCCCCTGGGTAAATCAGGTGGCACAGAAGGTAATCCCTCAACTCTTTGTCAGGAGTGTCCAATCATGGTCCTGAGGGCCATTCTACTCCAGGTTTAACAGGATAAATGAACTAGAGTCAATTCACATTAAAACAAACTCGGATTAGACTCATTTTGCTGATTTTCTACATGGTCCCAGACAAATTTAGCAGTCGCTTATTGTAAATTACTTCTTATAATAAAATTCACTTAACATGAATTTCCTGTTAGTGCAAATTAATTTGAATAAAACGAATCACTGTAGTTCAAACAGCTGATTGTAAAGCATTTTGACAAATGTATTAACTTGCATCCAGATTAGTGCCTCTGTAGTGTATTTTAATGCTGTTTTGGGACAACAGTATGCACTTGAGTTGCCATGGTGCTTACACAGCATATTATTGTGTGTGTATTATTTATTTCTTAGCAGGCGCCCTTATCCAGGGCGACTTACAATCGCAAAAGCAAATACAACACATTCAAGTGTTACAATACAAGTCATACAATAAGAGCAAAATACAATAATTTTTTCAAAGTGTGACAAACCACAATTCAATAATACAGCAGATAATAGTGAAAGTTACATCAGGATATGATTAAATAGTGATAGTTACATCAGGATATGATTAAGTACAAAAATACTACAGGTTAAACACTTGGCAGATTACAGTATTCTGAAGCATAGGATTAAATGTAGTAAAATAGGGGGCAGATAAGAGCAAAATAAAGCATATTTAAATGAAGGGTGATAGTGTCCCAGGATACAACAGGAGGAGTTCTACAGGTGCTGTTTGAAGGGTGAGTCTTCAGACAAAAGAGGTGAAATTGCATAATGCAACACAACACAGAAAAAAAAAGATGGAGCTGCGATCTCAACAGTTTCTCAACCATTCTGAAAAAACAGGATACAGTAATACAGGCTTATGAACAGCAAACTGGATGCAAATGTCAGCATTTCCGATTTGCTCAATAATTCATGTCTTTAGTGGTTTAAAAATGTCCTTGATCAGAATGGGTTATGGAATTGCAAGTGCAGTTCATTTTCAATGTATACTTCAACTGTATTTTTCAATAAAATGCACACGTTTAAATGTATGTAATTTAGAAGAGGGTTGGAACAAAGACCAGGAATGGACAAGCCCACTTTGGCCACCCCTGCTTTAAGTCTGGCGCCCAATTAAATATGCAGTGTCCAACCATCATTTATAACTGCTGTCCACAGTTTCATGATTTTATAATACAGGAAAAACAGGAAGTCAATGGGGAGAAGCTCAGAATAAATAAAATTATTCCTCACTTAAAGAGTAAATGAAGGGGTTCCAAAAAATATAAAAGTTATACATCCCCCGCGTGTTGCTACAAGTGTTTAGATAACGTACCTGTCATATTTCTTTTTCATTGTTAACATCCTGACAGCTTTTTCCACTTATAACAACATGTGGGGGGCGTGTAGCGCTATATTTTCAAGAAGTCCGGTACATACTCTTTAAGACCTTTGGATCATGATTAAAATAGGTAACCAACAATTGGGTTAAAATAACAATGTATTTGTTTATATGCTTACACATTTTTTTTCAACAGGAAAGCCTGGTTTAATAACTTCAGTAAACCAGAAGGGAGTTCTATTCAACATGCATGTTTATGTAAGCAGAAAACTAATTCACTGATGTTGCTTATCATATTGATTTTGTAACAAAAAATGTGTGGGGGGGGGGCATTTTAGATTTAGATTGATAATAGATTAAACCACATCAGATTCCTAGTATCCCTGTTGTGGGGGGTGAGGAGGGGTGGGGTGGTAGCTTTGTAAAATGTTTTATTCTTTTTTTTAGATCAAAAGCGGTTGAGAGAACAAACATTCTTGGGCGAGCTCGCCAATCACACGCTGCGGACAGAATCCACGCCCGGACGTCCAGCTCCTCTGTGCGACTCATGGAGCAGTTACTGGACATTCTGGATGCTCAGCTTCAAGCTCGCCCCCGGAATAAGGGAGTCTCACACCCGCCTATTAAGGTACTTCAAACCCAACCTCAGACATGCTTACCAACTGTAAATGTTGGCTTTTTTTCATTCATCAGTTTGGGAATAAAAAGGCTCAATGGTTCTCTCCTTATAAGCCATCCCTTTACATGCAGAACCAGAGGGTCGTGGCTTCCCACTTGCACTTCCAAGTAGTACAGTTTCACAACTATGGAGCCCAACTAAAGGAAAGCACCAGGAGTTCATTTGTAAACAAAAAAGGTCGAGATCCTTTAATTAAGGCAGAGGTAGCATTGTTGTTTCTAGATGTGCAATGACCCTATTTACAGCAGCTCCACATATACTTCAAATTCTTATCTTCTTTGATCAGGCTATTCATTTATTAATAAATAATTAAACATAAATGTGATGTTTGATGTTTTTATGAATAAATTAATAACTTAATATCCACACAGACAAAACAGATGAAGTGAAATGAAATGATTAACACAGCAGTTATTACTTTCATTCTGCTATTAGGCCTGCCTTTAGTTGATATATAGATGTGTTTGAAATGCGCTATCTAGCCTCAGGTGACTCATGTCATTTTGAAATATGTATTTAGAGACTAAAATTAAATGCATTTTAATTCATCTAAATGTATAAATCCTTCACCTTTTTCCATACAGTAAATCGTCATACAAGTGCAGTATTAGTCGTAAGCGTAGTCTTTATTAGCAGTGAAATATTGCCACACCTACAAAATGGCAATAATGCAAAAAAAAAAATAAGGTGCATATATTTGGATAAAGGCATCAGCTAAATTAATTATGTGTGTATGTACAGGCGTGCTCAAATTGTTGGTACCCCTCCACAAAAAACAAAGAATGCACAATTTTCTCTCTGGTAACTTGAAACTGACAAAGTAATTGGCATCCACCATTGTTTATTCCATATTTAATAGAAATCGGACTTTTTACTTTTGATTTTTTATTCAATATAATATTGTAAATAAGAAAACAAATGAAAATGGCATGGACAAAAAATGATGGGACCGCTAACCTAATATTTGTTGCACAAACCTTTAGAGGCAATCACTGCAATCAAGCGTTCCTGCTCTCAATGAGACTTCTGCACCTGTTAACAGGTAGTTTGGCCCACTCTTCCTGAGCAAACTGCTCCAGCTGTCTCAGGTTTGATGGGTGCCTTCTCCAGACTGCAAGTTTCAGCTCTTTCCATAGATGTTCGATAGGGATTCAGATCAGACTCATAGAAGGCCGCTAGAATAGTCCAATGTTTTGTTCTTTATCCATTCTTGGGTGCTTAGCTGTGTGTTTTGGGTCATTATCCTGTTGGAGGACCATGACCTGCACTGAGACAGAGCTTTCTGACACTGGGCAGTACGTTTCGCTCCAGAATGCCTTGATCTTGAGATTTCATTGTGCCCTGCACAGATTGTTTTCCCTGTGCCAGGCGCAGCAAAGCAGCCCCAAACATAACCGAGCCTCCTCCATGTTTCACTGTAGTATGGTTCTTTTCTTTGAAAGCTTCATTTTTTCGCTCTGTGAACATAGGCTGATGTGACTTAAAAAGCTCCAGTTTTGACTCATCTGTCCAAGGACATTCTCCCAGAAGGATTATTGACTTGTCAATATGCATTTAGCAAATTCCAGTCTGGCTTTTATGTT
>JAHFZB010000748.1:0-29000 GCA_036884735.1 Huso huso
CATGCATACAGTGTGTTTCACAATACTCTCTGTCATTTACCTGGCTTGCACACTCTGCTTTTACCATGAAACTCTTCCCTGCTTCACCATGCGTACAGTGTGTTTCACAATACTCTATGTCATTTACCTGGCTTGCACACTCTGCTTTTACCATGAAACACTTCCCTGCTTCACCATGCATACAGTGTGTTTCACACTCTCTGTCATGGCTTGCACACTCTGCTTTTACCATGAAACTCTTCCCTGCTTCACCATGCGTACAGTGTGTTTCACAATACTCTATGTCATTTACCTGGCTTGCACACTCTGCTTTTACCATGAAACTCTTCCCTGCTTTACCATGCGTACAGTGTGTTTCACAATACTCTCTGTCATTTACCTGGCTTGCACACTCTGCTTTTACCATGAAACACTTCCCTGCTTTACCATGCGTACAGTGTGTTTCACAATACTCTCTGTCATTTACCTGGCTTGCACACTCTGCTTTTACCATGAAACTCTTCCCTGCTTTACCATGCATACAGTGTGTTTCACAATTCTCTCTGTCATTTACCTGGCTTGCACACTCTGCTTTTACCATGAAACACTTCCCTGATTTACCATGCATACAGTGTGTTTCACAATACTCTATTTCATTTACCTGGCTTGCACACTCTGCTTTTACCATGACATTTCCACAAGACACCACCTCAAAATATAGATTTTGAATTAGTCTTCAAACCCGGAAGCTTTCACTCTAACTGTCCCCAAACCAGATGGATAATCAGCAGAATGTTTAATAAAGCACCAGCAATAATACTTACATATCAGTGCAGCGACTTCACAAGCCTGCATTCTGTCTGGAGACACTTTCAGAAAGATGAGCTCAGTGTAGAATCTGTAGACATACAGGTTCCTCCCACTGTGCCTATCTCTGATTCTGTCATCTGACTGAATATAACTACGTGATCTCATTGCGGGGAATATTACATTTTACACTTCGCATCTAACAACTTCTTCGTTATTTAAGAAGTTAAAACTTCCATAGCCCCTCACCATGACACACTACTCTATTATTATTTATTTCTTAGCAGACGCCCTTATCCAGGGCGACTTACAATTGTTACAAGATATCACATTATTTTTTACACATATATATATATTTTTTTTACATACAATTCCCCATTTATACAGTTGGGTTTTTACGGGAGCAATCTAGGTAAAGTACCTTGCTCAAGGGTACAGCAGCAGTGTCCCCCACCTGGGATTAAACCCATGACCCTCCGGTCAAGAGTCCAGACCCCTAACCACTACTCCACACTGCTGCCCTAACACATAAATCATGAAATCTGTGATAACTGTGAAAAGAATACAGTCTTACCTATGAGTAAGTGTACCTTTCAAATTCAGGGTGCTCCCATTACACCTACTCTGTGGATACATGGAGATGCACTATAAAGAAATCATTGCAATACTAGATTAGAAACACACATCTACTAGAAACACACATCTACATGAACTAGACAAACCCTCACAGTGACACACTGTAACATAAACACTCACACTGCACCTGCTCTGTGGATGCATGGAGATGCACTATAAAGAAATCATTGCAATACTAGATTAGTAACACACATCTACTAGAGACATACATCTACATGAACTAGACAAACCCTCACAGTGACACACTGTAACATAAACACTCACACTGCACCTGCTCTGTGGATACATGGAGATGCACTATAAAGAAATCATTGCAATACTAGATTAGAAACACACATCTACTAGAAACACACATCTACATGAACTAGACAAACCCTCCCCCTCACAGTGACACACTGTAACATAAACACTCACACTGCACCTGCTCTGTGGATACATGGAGATGCACTATAAAGAAATCATTGCAATACTAGATTAGTAACACACATCTACTAGAGACACACATCCACATGAACTAGACAAACCTCCCCCTGAATGTGACACACTGTAACATAAACATCACACTGCACCTGCTCTGTGGATGCATGGAGATGCACTATAAAGAAATCATTGCAATACTAGATTAGTAACACACATCTACTAGAGACACACATCTACATGAACTAGACAAACCCTCACAGTGACACACTGTAACATAAACACTACACTGCACCTGCTCTGTGGATGCATGGAGATGCACTATAAAGAAATCATTCAATAACTATATTAAAACATACGTCCCCAGCCATAGTTGTAAAATCAAGACAAGTCTGATCAGTCTGACCTGCATCCAGTGAATGTGCACAATGTGAATGTGACAGACAGACATCTCTTCATATTCCCAGATTCTGGTTCTCTTATATGACTCTGTGGGCGGAGTGTCCCGCCCCTTTGTTTATTTATTTATTATTTGTATTTGTATTTTGTTACACAACATTTATATTTTAAAAACCTCATGAGGATGCGTGGCTGACAGAGGAGTACAGATTATTTAGGTTTAGCTGACAGTCATGCATCCTTATTAAGGGATGCAGACATGGCCGAGGGGTAATAAGATAATTAACAGCCAGTTAGAGTCGGACAAATAAGAACCTGCAGCTGTGTGTGCTGAGGGAGAAGAGTATATTAGGCTGGAGAGCGGAGAGAGAGGGACAGAAAACGAAACCCAAAACCGAAACCTGAAACCTAAACCTACAATAACTGCTAAGCGTGCTGGTTTACACCAGCACGATATTTATTTGTTTGGCCAACGCGTTTTTTTGTTTTGTATTGTTTTGTTGTCTCTTTAAATCTTTTGTTTATTGTTTAATAAAGATGCTGGGAGCGTTCATGACCCCATCCATTGTTTTGTTTCTGGTACTTCCTGGTCCGTGGCGTCACCACACACACCGCTCAACAGACTCCCAATAAAATATATGATACTGCTTTATCTTTAATACATATTGACAGTACTCTTTTGGAGGCTGAGGGCTGAATACCACATTTCAATGAAAACAGGGCAGAAGAGCACAGCACACAAGAAGACAGGTTAACAAGGGGCTGTTTGGATAACAGAGGGGTTCAGATCATCAAGGTTTAGAGCGAGGATGTCATCCCCAGCAGGGATAATACATGTTAAAGAATGAACAGGGGTCGGGACAGAAGAGCCTGAAAAGAGCATCACTGCTGTGTTGTGCTGACAGACACAAGTCATCTTGACACTGGAGAGGGAAACCCGTTTCAGGGACAGTTAAACAAAGACCATCACGACATTGTTTCCTCATTATACAAAGGCCTTGATACTAAAATAAACGTTCAGTTTATATTTTACATTATTTTTTTGGTGCTCATGAAGCTGCTGGGTTGGCATCTAAAGAGATTGATAGCATGCAGTGGTAATGTGAGCTACCTGAGCTCCCCCCACTCTGCCACTGGAACCATGTCTCACTGCCCAGCCAGTTTAATATCTCTTTTGGAGGCTGCCTGCAATGATGCACGCAGGCAGGGGCATTTCAGGCTGGATTGCCTGTTTGTCCAGGGGGTCCCCCCTCTGATCCAGCAGGAGTCTCCCTCAGAGGGGTGAACACAGAGCTGACTGACCTGAGACTTTGAGGAGGGTGGCAAGACCCCCAGAGCAGAACACACAGACACACCGGAATATAGGTTTGCATTCAAAGGAAAATAAAAAGGGTGAAACCCTGCTTCAATGTTACCCTCAGATTTACCATGAATTTTTTTTCATTATACCACAGCTTTATAATGGATCTTTGTTTAATTATTTTCTAAGGAGCAGAGCAGACCCTTGCTCTAAATATGATTGAGGGCATGTTTGAGCAATGAACTGGGCTCAGCTCAATCTCTCCTTTCAGAATCCCCTCTTGTCAGTTTACCATTGCAGGGCTGCATTCACACATTCAGGCTCAATTTAAACCCCTGCCTGAGGAGGTCCTCTCACTAACCACAGACACGTATTTCCATTCAGAAATGAATGGAGAGCAGATTGACTGCAGAAGTGTGTTCTGTTTAAACACTCTTTACATTGACTTTAACTGGGCACATTAAAATTACTGCAGCATCGGAATATATTTTAAAAAGAGAATAAAGGGGTTACACCTGACCAGGTGATTTAACTCTAGTCATTACCATTGCAGGCATGGAGATTACACACACAGAGCAATGAACTGGGTGAGGAGGTGATTTAACTCTAGTCATTACCATTGCAGGCATGGAGATTACACACACAGAGCAATGAACTGGGTGAGGAGGTGATTTACAAAGAAAAGAAACAGGAAGATTCTTAGAAGTTACATTTTTTTGATGAGAGTTAATTAGGTTTCACAAAATAACAAAGATTTTGTTTCGATCAGCCATGAACTTATTTTAAATGTTCCCATTAGTATCACAGTAGAAGATTGAAGGTATCATTTAAAAAGATAAATGGGTTAAACATAATAATCTAATTATTAGAAGACTTAAACACTAAACACAAATGTTTGTGTACATTCACTTTATTATACAGCAGTTTAAACTAGGAATTAAAGAATGCTTTATATTGTGGAGCACATTGTTTTTATGTGTGTATTGTATCACAAAAATATCAGTAATTCTGTTTGAAATATCTAGGCCCGCCCCTTTTTACTGAACTCATTCAAGGAGGAATGTACATTATCAAGCAATGCAGTCTAAACTGTACAATGTAAAAGCTGAACAGTGTTTTGGTGCCACCTACTGGATACATTGAAGCATTGCAAATTTGACGTTTGTAACTTTTGAAGGGCTACAACCTAACGCCACTCAAAGAGAATACTGGTGTTATTAATAAAACATGAGAGCTGTCTCGTCATGTTTTAATAATAAACGCTTTCTGCAATGCACACATTCTGTAGGCTGCTTATTCACCTTCACTCGTGTTGCTTCTCCTGAATGAATACACTTGGTACAGACCGGGGACAACAACTACAGACCCAAATACAGCTTTACCGAAAGTACTGTTGGGCGCAGTAATATAAATGCAGAGTATTGTATGAGAATATTTACCTTTGTTTCCAATCCTCGCAGTCATAAGCAGTTAAACTACTAAAACATTTTAAAAATACTGTAACTGGACTGTTTAATCCAAACCTCTCACTCTCTGACATATATGATCTGATTTCTTTATTCATTTAATACATTTAGTTTATTAACCTGCTCTGTCACTCCACTGGGTAGTTATTCATATAATAAAAAGCAATTTCATTCAAATAACCACAGGTTTTTTCTTGTTCATTTTACAATAAAACCTAGAACCAAACAGTCTTTAATTAATACATTTTAAAGAGGTAAACCACCTGTTCATTTTCAAAACTAGAACCAAACAGCTGAGTAATACACTGTATTTCAAGCCCTCTTCAGCACTCTCAGTGTGTTTAGTTTTTCATGTTGTAACATTAACATGATGTTTTGTCCTTTTTAAAATCAACAGCAGTTAATGAAAGCCTGGAGGAAGCGCTTTGATAATGCGGGCCCTCGAGTCTCACAGAGCAGCGCACTCCTTGGCGTGTCTCATTGCTGATGACTCTTCTGCTGCTGTGGAGGCGGCTCTGTTGCCTGGTTTAGTTCGCAGCGCAGTCTGAGGAAGATACTAAATCTGTGCCGCTGGACAGCAGGGAGGAATACTGTCCTGGATAAAGAATAGGACACAATAATACAGTTTAAGAGAAAAGAAATAAAAGCATGTGGTAGAAATAGCAGAGGTTACTGCCTGGAAGTTTACTCGTAAAGAATGACCTTTCTGTTACCCTGTGCTGTATTTACCAAAAACAAGTTCACACACACTGAACCTCCAAGACTAGCGAAGAGAAAGCTATGAAACTGCGCCCATGCCTGCGCCATTGTGGATCTGTTTGTGACAACGGCGCTGAACTTGAATTAACCTGATATACTTCTAAAAAAACATTATCAGGGGTATCGCGTTAGTGTTTGAACATCTCGTTCTGAAGAAAAGGACGGGAAATAACAATATCGGTACAAAACACAGAGTATAAATCTGCGAAAAACTCGCTCTATCGGTGCTGCTGCCTCCAGTCACAGCGTCCCGGGTGATAATATAGGGCCATACCAACTCTGTCAGTGGCGCGGGGGTTAACTGAATTCAAATGGTATTCACTTGAAAAACTATAGCTCCACAAACAGCTCGTTTACGATGTTCAAATTGAAAGTCATAGTCATTTTTTATTAAAAGATCCCAAGTATCACGATTCCCTTTATTAGATGAATTGTTAAACCGCGCTGATCGGTTTGTATTTTGTGATTGGTATATTCTCGTTCTGTGGGAGACAGACCCGTTCAGACACTGAGGGAGAGCAGAGAGGAGGTGAGAGAGTCTGCATGGAGCTCTACAATGTGTTTATAAACTACAGAGCGCTGTTATATTGTATTATTTTGAAAGGTCCGGGTTGTAGTGTGGTAGGAGCGCGTTGTTTTATCCGTTCAGACACTGAGGGAGAGCAGAGAGGAGGTGAGAGAGTCTGCATGGAGCTCTACAATGTGTTTATAAACTACAGAGCGCTGTTATATTGTATTATTTTGAAAGGTCCGGGTTGTAGTGTGGTAGGAGCGCGTTGTTTATTTTTGTGGAGTACAATGTGTAAACTACAGTTGTTATTTGTGATTTTGAAAGGTCCGTGTCTGTGTCAGCGCGTTGTTTTTTTATTCATATCTCCTCAGTTGCAGTCTCAATGTGTTTATGACGCTGGTATTATTTTGAAAGGTCCGGGTTGCTCGAGTGGCGGTTTTATCCGTTCAGACACAGATTGAGCTCGTGTTTATAAACATCTAGCGTTATAAATATTGTCTTTGGCGGTCTGGCTATTTTGTCGTGCATTTTATCCGTTTTTTTCTATTCGTGAGACCGCAGTGGAACTTAGAGACTAGCAATCGGGAGTTTTTTTTATTTTTATAAACGAGATCAAATATATTTTCAGTATCAAACAATTATTATTTTGAGTGGGTGTAATGGTTGTAAAAGCAGCGCATTCCAAAACGTTCATACAGTGACTATCCCATTTTCACACTTACATGAACACGCATGGAAACCCGGCTTTCTGTCCTTCTTAATGTGTTTGAAATCATGTTTTTTAAACATTCTTTCAATGAAGTGTATCTGTGTTTCCTTCACTAGTTTTATTCTGCTGGTATCATTTAAAACACTGAGGGAGACCTCAGTTCCAAACTCGTGCTGTGGAGGTCACACAGGGTTTTTAATATTGCTACCTGAAAGAAACTCGTTTTTATTTTGATGCAGGATATCTGGTACTACACGAGGTTGAAACAATACGGGTTTACAAGCCTTGCTTTCAGATAGTATTGCACTTCCTTGATCACCACGGGGGGTGAAATTGTCCCCTCCTCTTGAAACGCTTCTTTCACAGTATCTTAATCTGTATTCTTGTAATCTCATAGTACAGTATACATCTGTGAAAGTGAGTTTGAAAAGCAAATAATACATGTAAAAAAAAAAATCTTTGTTCTTCTTGAACTAAACAAACACATTTTCAGATCTGAAGAGCAGAAAGGACACATTCACTGAGGAGACGGTCAGAGCGAGTGAAGAGCACTAGAGCCGTGCTGCACATCCCACTGACAATACCTGAAGTAAGCATCTCTCTCTCTATTCATTCAATTTCAGTCCGCTTCATACTCGGCTTATATTGTCTCATTGTAACTGAGTGTGTCAGAGCAGTCAGTGTGTTACTGGGCAGGATTGTAATTGTGTGCAATGCTTTGTTTATTATTGTGACATTGTTGCTTAACATTACAGAAAGAAACGTGAACTGAAAGGCAAAAGAGTTTAGCACAAGAATGCGACACATAGTACAATGAATCTCTGTTATTTACACAGATTAAAAAGGGCTGATCACTTGCTTTTAAATTATTTTTTTCAGTAGATCTCTTTTCCATGACTCATTTCCGACTGTTTCTTAAGTGAACAGTACTGTGCAAGTTATTGCTCTGCACACAGAGGTGCCTCAAATCAATACTATGCAAGTTATTGCTCTGCACACAGAGGTGCCTCAGATCAATACTATGCAAGTTATTGCTCTGCACACAGAGGTGTCCTCAAATCAATACTATGCAAGTTATTGCTCTGTACACAGAGGTGTCCTCAAATCAATACTATGCAAGTTATTGCTCAGCACACAGAGGTGTCCTCAAATCAATACTATGCAAGTTATTGCTCTGTACACAGAGGTGCATCAACTCAATACTATGCAAGTTATTGCTCTACACACAGAGGTGTCCTCAAATCAATACTATGCAAGTTATTGCTCTGCACACAGAGGTGCCTCAAATCAATACTATGCAAGTTATTGCTCTGCACACAGAGGTGCCTCAAATCAATACTATGCAAGTTATTGCTGTACACAGAGGTGTCCTCAAATCAATACTATGCAAGTTATTGCTCTGCACACAGAGGTGCCTCAAATCAATACTATGCAAGTTATTTCTGTACACAGAGGTGCCTCAAATCAATACTATGCAAGTTATTGCTGTACACACAGAGGTGTCCTCAAATCAATACTATGCAAGTTATTGCTCTGCACACAGAGGTGCCTCAAATCAATACTATGCAAGTTATTGCTCTGCACACAGAGGTGCCTCAAATCAATACTATGCAAGTTATTGCTCTGCACACAGAGGTGCCTCAAATCAATACTATGCAAGTTATTGCTCTGCACACAGAGGTGTCCTCAAATCAATACTATGCAAGTTATTGCTCTGCACACAGAGGTGCCTCAAATCAATACTATGTGTTATTGCTCTGTACACAGAGGTGCCTCAAATCAATACTATGCAAGTTATTGCTGTACACAGAGGTGTCCTCAAATCAATACTATGCAAGTTATTGCTCTGCACACAGAGGTGCCTCAAATCAATACTATGCAAGTTATTGCTCTGCACACAGAGGTGCCTCAAATCAATACTATGCAAGTTATTGCTCTGCACACAGGTGTCCTCAAATCAGTAATTGCAGTAACATTCTAAACAATTAGCCTTGTTTTTAATAAGTAAAACATTATAAGGACAATTCCACAAAAAGTGCCATGGCCATGAAAAAAAAGTTGTATTTATCAAAAGCATCTCTCCCTGTATTTGTACTGAAGGGTGTGTATCAATGCAGGCTGTATTATTATTGTTCTCTTTGTGCCTTTACTTTACAGGCATTTAAAATTACTGTTAAAAAAGCAACATTTTCAGAAGTCTGCCTTCCATACACTTTAGTTATCAATGGTAGATACATGTTTTAGTCACACATTTGTAAATAAGTCACATTTTGACTCTGGGTATGTAATACCAAGTTGTTATTATTATTATTATTTATTTCTTAGCAGATGCCCTTATCCAGGGCGACTTACAATTGTTACAAGATATCACATTATTTTTTTACATACAGTTACCCATTTATACAGTTGGGTTTTTGCTGGGTTAGCAATCTAGGTAAAGTACCTTGCTCAAGGGTACAGCAGCAATGTCCCCCACCTGGGATTGAACCCATGACCCTCCGGTCAAGAGTCCAGAGCCCTAACCACTACTCCACACTGCTGCCCAGTTACTAATATTACATTTTCTTGGGATGAAGGAAAATATTTTAGTGATTCAAAATAGTGGTGTTTAAATTAAACCAAATGTCACAGCCATAACATTTTCTTGGTAAAGTTTCTATAAAAGTTGTATACTACATTATATATTTTGTTCAAACTTTCTCTGCAAAGCTAATTTTTTAAAATGTATTTTCTGGAATAAAAATGTTGACCCTTTCTTAATAGTAAGTGCCCAGATTAGCGTCATGGACGTGACAGTTCTGGACGTGACTGGTAGTAAGCTTGATGAGATTGCAGAGTAATCCCATGTCTTATCATGCACAAGCTAAATATTAATTGAAATCACTGAAGGGCACCAGAGCACATTGTCATGAGACCATATAAACAGATCTCAAGACCAAACAATCATGTCGCTCATCTTAATGGGGATTAAAGTGTTTTCTGTCATCTGCTGGTCTTACATTTTTCTGTTCATGTTAACGCCCCTCCATAGTAAAATGTTAAAATGACAGTTGGTGGCAATGTGCTGAAACACGCACATTTCATTGATTTACTGTAAGATCAACAAAATACACGTGCCTTTAAACTGAAGTCTCATCATGTTAGTTCAGTCACTTCATTCAAAGCACTTGCATTTCACTTTGCATTTTGCATCGCGTTATTATAACCATTCAGGGAACTTCAGGAATTATTTATGTTTTTATTTCTGTTCCTGATTACATGTTTTTTTATTTAATAATAGGTGCTCTGATAATCGGGAGCCTATCTGCATGGCAACCGATAATTATTATTATTATTATTTATTTCTAGCAGGCGCCCTTATCCAGGGCGACTTACAATCGTCAAATACATTTCAAGCGTTACAATACAAGTAATACAATAAGAGCAAGAAATACAATAACTTTTGTTCAAGCAAAGTACAAGTGTGACAAACCACAATTCAATAATACAGCAGATAATAGTGATAGTTACATCAGGATATGATTAAATAGTGATAGTTACATCAGGATATGATTAAATACAAAATACTACAGGTTAAACACTTGGCAGATTACAGTATTCCCAGTGCAGGATTAAATGCAGTAAAATAGGGGCAGATTAGAGCAAAATAAAGCACATTTAAATGAAGGGTGATAGTGTCCCAGGATACAAACAGAGGAGTTTACAGGTGCTGTTTGAAGAGTTGAGTCTTAAGGAGGTGCGGAATGTGGTCAGGGACTGGGCAGTCCTGACATTGGTAGGAAGGTCATTCCACCACTGCGGAGCAAGGGTGGAGAAGGAGCGGCTCTGGAGGCAGGAGAGCGTAGCGGAGGTAGAGCCAGTCTTCTAGTGCAGGCGGAGCGGAGAAAGGGGGGTGTAGGGAGAGATGAGGGTCTGAGGTAGCTAGGTGCAGTCTGGTCAAGGCATCTGTAGGCTATACAAGAGTCTTGAACTGGATGCGAGCGGTGAGGGGAGCCAGTGGATACTAGCGGAGTAGTGGAGTAGCGCACACAGAGGCAGAGAGAACACCAGGCGGGCAGCAGAGTTCTGGATGAGCTGGAGCGGACGGGTGTATTCAGGGAGGCCAGCCAGGAGGGAGTTGCAGTAGTCAGGGCGGAGAGTACCAGGGCCTGGACCAGGAGCTGGGTAGCATAGTTGGTGAGGAAGGGTCGGATTCTTCGGATGTTGCTCAGGAAGAATCGGCAAGTGCATGCCAGAGTGGAGATGTGCTGGGAATAAGAGAGACAGGGGTCCAGGGTGACCCTCAGGTTCTTAGCGGAGGAAGAGGGAGAGAGTGTGGTAGATTCCAGAGGAACAGAGATAGAGAGATCAAGGGAGGGAGGAGGAGGAAAGAAAAGGAGGTCAGATTTAGAGAGGTTGAGTTTGAGGTGCCGAGTGCATCCAGGAGGAAATAGACAGACAGGTAGAGATCACGGGAGGAGATGGTGGAGTCAGAGGTGGGGAAGGAGAGGAAAATCTAGCATCATCAGCATAGAAATGGCCTGAGAAACCATAGGATGCAATGAGGGGCCCAGGAGCGGGGTGTAGAGAGAGAACAGGAGAGGACCCAAGACTACCCTTGGGGGACCAGTTAAGAGAGGGTGAGGTGGAGGTTCCTCACTCAGGTTACCTGGCAAAGTCATTGTTGGAGAGGTAGGAGGAGAACCAGGCCAGAGCTCAACAGAGATCCCCAGGTCACAGAGGAGATGATAGTAGAATAGAGTGATCAACAGTGTCAAGGCAGCACTAGGTCGAGGAGAATTAGGACAGAGGAGAGAGAGGCAAATCAACACTAAGTGAGTTGGTGACAGACAGGAGGCGGTTTCAAAGTGGGAGTGAGCAGATGCGGAAGCCAGATGGGAGAGAGTCAAGCAGAGAGTGGTTGGACAGGAAAGCAGAGAGTAAAACGGTCCTTCGAGGGTTTTGGAGAGGAATAAAGGAGGAGACAACCTCTTCTGGAGGGCCTTGGGGTCAGGGTAGGTTTTTTGATAAAGGCCTTTACTTAGGCAGAGGGAAGATACTAGAAAGTAGAGAGGTGTTGAGGAGGAGGAGATGAAGGGGTTAAAAGGAGCAGCAGCTTGAAAGAGGTGAGTGGGAGGGGGTCAAAGGCACACGTTGGGTTTTTGACCCTGGAGCAGGGAGGAGAAGGTCAGAGTCTGAGAGAGGCAAGAAGGTGGAGAAGGAGGGTGAGTTAAGGGGATATAGTGGGTCTGGGGTTGGAGCAGAGGGGCAGGGGGAGGGAGAGGTGTTAAAGAGTTTATGGATATCTGAGATTTTAGAAGAGAAGAAGGTTTCAAAGTCATCTGGGAGATAGAGGAGGAGGAGGAGGGGGGGGAGGGTTTAGGAGGAGGAGAACTTAGAGAATAGTTTACTGGGTTGTTAGTGGTGGCTTGATTACAGATTGGAAATAAGCATATTTCAGATTAGAGGAGAAGGAGGAGAGGAGGAATAAGAGGAATAAAAAAACAATAAAGGAAATAAAAAACACACAATCGGCTATCTGCAGTGTGTGTTATTTTAGCCGATAATGTACATCCATATACATGATTGAATTTCATCCAGCACAGAATTTAATGTTTGCTCAGGCATGCTTACTAATGATGCAAGAACATTGAGACACTCATTTTCCCAGTGCTGTGTAACATGTGATCATCCTGCAGTAAATAAGTTTCAAAAGAGCGGTGTTTGGATTTTTTTTAATATCTGAAGACAACAATAGGATAGCGAGTTTGTGCAGCAGAACAGACTTGATGCTGCATTAAATCCAATGATGGACTGTGAGTAGAATATTATTCTGATGCTTTTAAAAAAAAAAACAAATAGATTGAATCTAAATAACACTGATGGTTTAAAATAATAATAATTATTATAATTATTTGTAATTGTGTATCTTGCTCAATCTCAATACGGGTGTGTTCTGTGGCTTTTTTGAAGCTGTAATTGATTACTGTGCCGTCTTGTTTAGTAACAAATTCAAGTTTGTCTGAATTTTGTAAGCTGATATTTTCATGAGATCTTTTTTGTTTTTGATGAAGTGAACAGTTGAAGCTGTGCTTCATTTTGAAGCAGTGTATGCTTACAATAAGAATGTCTGTTGTAGTTCACGTTGTCTAGACTGGTTTCATTTTTCTACTGTACAGTGCAGGTAGAGGTTATGATACTAATGCTAGACAGCAAGTGGCTATACAAGTTCATGTCACATTATAGATGTTTTTTTCTGCAGAATTGTTTTCACTTGTACAAATGCAAAGTGTTATTTTTTGTGTGACTGTTGTAAAACAAATGTATAAATTGCTGTCAAGCACACAGTATAATATGTTATTCTTTGTATTCATTTTCTGAAGTAAATGCAACACATAAACAATACCTGTTCATTTTAACATTCATAATTTAAAACAGTTTACATTTGGCCTTTGTGTTCTAGTAGTTTACAATAGCTTGTTATTACGGTCTCGGACAAGTAAATCTTTAAATTACTACAGCACTTCACATGACTGTCACTACATTCTTTATACTCTGAATTACTGCAGCACTTCATGACTGTCACTACATTACTTTTATACTCTGAATTACTGCAGCACTTCATGACTGTCACTACATTACTTTATACTCTGAATTACTGCAGCACTTCATGACTGTCACTACATTACTTTATACTCTGAATTACTGCAGCACTTCATCACTGTCAGCACATTACTTTATACTCTGAATTACTGCACCACTTCATCACTGTCACTACATTTCTTTATACTCTGAATTACTGCAGCACTTCATGACTGTCAGCACATTACTTTATACTCTGAATTACTGCAGCACTTCATGACTGTCAGCACATTACTTTATACTCTGAATTACTGCAGCACTTCATGACTGTCACTACATTACTTTATACTCTGAATTACTGCAGCACTTCATGACTGTCACTACATTACTTTATACTCTGAATTACTGCAGCACTTCATGACTGTCAGTACATTACTTTATACTCTGAATTACTGCAGCACTTCATGACTGTCAGTACATTACTTTATACTCTGAATTACTGCAGCACTTCATGACTGTCAGTACATTACTTTATACTCTGAATTACTGCAGCACTTCATGACTGTCACTACATTACTGAATTACTACTTCATGAATTTGAATTACTGCAGCACTTCATGACTGTCAGTACATTACTTTATACTCTGAATTACTGCAGCACTTCATGACTGTCACTACATTACTTTATACTCTGAATTACTGCAGCACTTCATGACTGTCAGCACATTATTTTTATTCTGAATTACTGCAGCACTTCATCACTGTCAGCACATTACTTTATACTCTGAATTTTGCAACATCTGACTGCAAATAAAGTAATTTTTGTTGTAGAGGGAAAAAAAAGAAAAGAGATGAGTGTCCTTTGTTTATATTATTATTATTTGTATTATTAATAGAGATGAGTCCCCTTTGTTTATTATTATTATTTGTATTATTAATAGAGATGAGTGTCCTTTGTTTATATTATTATTATTTGTATTATTAATAGAGATGATGTCCTTTGTTTATATTACATTATTTTATTATTAATAGAGATGAGTGCCCTTTGGTTATATTATTATTATTATTTGTATTATTAATAGAGATGAGTGTCCTTTGTTATATTATTATTATTTGTATTATTAATAGAGATGAGTGCCCTTGGTTATATTATTATTATTATTTGTATTATTAATAGAGATGAGTCCCTTTGTTTATATTATTATTATTTATACTATTAATTAGAGATGAGTGCCCTTTGTTTTCATTATTATTATTTGTATTTTAATAGAGATGAGTTCCTTTGTTTATATTATTATTATTTGTATTATTAATAGAGATGAGTGTCCTTTGTTATATTATTATTATTTGTATTATTAATAGAGATGAGTGCCCTTTGGTTATATTATTATTATTTTGTATTATTAATAGAGATGAGTGTCCTTTGGTTATATTATTATTATTTGTATTATTAATAGAGATGAGTCCCTTTGTTTATATTATTATTATTTTATTATAGAGATGATTATTTGTTTATATTATTATTATTTGTATTATTAATAGAGATGAGTGCCCTTTGTTTATATTATTATTATTTGTATTATTAATAGAGATGAGTGTCCTTTGGTTATATTTATTATTATTTGTATTATTAGAGATGAGTGTCCTTTGGTTATATTATTATTATTTGTATTATTAATAGAGATGAGTGCCTTTTGTTTATATTATTATTATTTGTATTATTAATAGAGATGAGTCCCCTTTGTTTATATTATTATTATTTGTATTATTAATAGAGATGAGTGCCCTTTGTTTATATTATTATTATTTGTATTATTAATAGAGATGAGTGCCCTTTGGTTATATTATTATTATTTGTATTATTAATAGAGATGAGTCCCCTTTGTTTATATTTTTTATTTATTTATTATTATTATTTGTTTATATTATTTATTAATAGAGATGAGTGCCCTTTGTTTATATTATTATTATTATTTGTATTATTAATAGAGATGAGTGTCCTTTGGTTATATTATTATTATTTGTATTATTAATAGAGATGAGTGTCCTTTGGTTATATTATTATTATTTGTATTATTTAGAGATGAGTCCCCTTTGTTTTATTATTATTATATTATTAATAGAGATGAGTGCCCTTTGTTTATATTATTATTATTTGTATTATTAATAGAGATGAGTGTCCTTTGGTTTATATTATTATTATTTGTATTATTAATAGAGATGAGTGCCCTTTGGTTATATTATTACTGTTATTATTAATTTGAGTGCCCTTTGTTTATATTATTATTATTTGTATTATTAATAGAGATGAGTGCTCTTTGGTTATATTATTTTATTATTATTATTATTATTAGAGATGTGCCCTTTGTTATATTATTATTATTATTTGTAGATTAATAGAGATGAGTGTCCTTTGTTTATATTATTATTATTTGTATTATTAATAGAGATGAGTGTCCTTTGGTTATATTATTATTATTTGTATTATTAATAGAGATGAGTGTCCTTTGTTTATATTATTATTATTATTTGTATTATTAATAGAGATGAGTGCCCTTTGTTATATTATTATTATTTTATTATTTAGAGATGAGTCCCTTTGGTTATATTATTATTATTATTATTAATAGAGATGAGTCCTTTTGTTTATATTATTATTATTTGTATTATTAATAGAGATGAGTGTCCTTTGGTTATTATTATTATTTGTATTATTATTATTTGTTTATATTATTAATTATTAATAGAGATGAGTGCCCCTTGGTTATATTATTATTATTTGTATTATTAATAGAGATGAGTGTCCTTTGGTTATATTATTATTATTTATTATTATTAATAGAGATGAGTGTCCTTTGGTTATATTATTATTATTTGTATTATTAATAGAGATGAGTGCCCTTTGGTTATATTATTATTATTATTTGTATTATTAATAGAGATGAGTGCCCTTTGGTTATATTATTATTATTATTTGTATTATTAATAGAGATGAGTGTCCTTTTGGTTATATTATTATTATTTGTATTATTAATAGAGATGAGTCCCCTTTGGTTATATTATTATTATTTGTATTATTAATAGAGATGAGTCCCTTTGTTTATATTATTATTATTTGTATTATTAATAGAGATGAGTGTCCTTTGTTTATTTATTATTATTATTTGTATTATTAATAGAGATGAGTGCCCTTTGGTTATATTATTATTATTTGTATTATTAATAGAGATGAGTGTCCTTTGGTTATATTATTATTATTTGTATTATTAATAGAGATGAGTGTCCTTTTGTTATATTATTATTTGTATTATTATTAATAGAGATGAGTGCCCTTTGGTTATATTATTATTATTTGTATTATTAATAGAGATGAGTGTCCTTTGGTTATATTATTATTATTTGTATTATTAATAGAGATGAGTGTCCTTTGGTTATTATTATTATTATTTGTATTATTAATAGAGATGAGTGCCCTTTGTTTATATTATTATTATTTGTATTATTAATAGAGATGAGTGCCCTTTGTTTTATATTATTATTATTTGTATTATTAATAGAGATGAGTGTCCCTTTGGTTATATTATTATTATTTTTGTATTATTAATAGAGATGAGTGTCCTTTGGTTTATTATTATTATTTGTATTATTAATAGAGATGAGTTCCTTTGGTTTATTATTATTATTATTTGTATTATTAATAGAGATGAGTGCCCTTTGTTTATTATTATTATTATTTGTATTATTAATAGAGATGAGTGTCCTTTGTTTTATATTATTATTATTTGTATTATTAATAGAGATGAGTGCCCTTTGGTTTATTATTATTATTATTTGTATTATTAATAGAGATGAGTGTCCTTTGGTATATTATTATTATTTGTATTATTAATAGAGATGAGTGCCCTTTGTTTTATATTATTATTATTTGTATTATTAATAGAGATGAGTGCTCTTTGTTTATATTATTATTATTTGTATTATTAATAGAGATGAGTGTCCTTTGTTTATATTATTATTATTATTTGTATTATTAATAGAGATGAGTGCCCTTTGGTTTATATTATTATTATTTTATTATTAATAGAGATGAGTGCCCTTTGGTTATATTATTATTATTTGTATTATTAATAGAGATGAGTGCCCTTTGGTTATATTATTATTATTTGTATTATTAATAGAGATGAGTCCCTTTGTTTATATTATTATTATTTGTATTATTAATAGAGATGAGTGTCCTTTGTTTTATTATTATTATTATTTGTATTATTAATAGAGATGAGTGCCCTTTGTTTATATTATTATTATTTGTATTATTAATAGAGATGAGTGCCCTTTTTTTTATATTATTATTATTTGTATTATTAATAGAGATGAGTCCCTTTGGTTATATTATTATTATTTGTATTATTAATAGAGATGAGTCCCCTTTGTTATATTATTATTATTATTTGTATTATTAATAGAGATGAGTGCCCTTTGTTTATATTATTATTATTTGTATTATTAATAGAGATGAGTGCCCTTTGGTTTATTATTATTATTATTTGTATTATTAATAGAGATGAGTGTCCTTTTTGTTTATATTATTATTATTTGTATTATTAATAGAGATGAGTGCCCTTTGTTTATATTATTATTATTATTTGTATTATTAATAGAGATGAGTGTCCTTTTGTTTATTATTATTATTATTTTATTATTAATAGAGATGAGTGTCCTTTGTTTATATTATTATTATTTGTATTATTAATAGAGATGAGTGCCCTTTGTTTATATTATTATTATTTTATTTGTATTATTAATAGAGATGAGTGTCCTTTGTTTATATTATTATTATTTGTATTATTAATAGAGATGAGTGCCCTTTGTTTATATTATTATTATTTGTATTATTAATAGAGATGAGTGTCCCTTTGTTTTATTATTATTATTATTTGTATTATTAATAGAGATGAGTGCCCTTTGGTTTATATTATTATTATTTGTATTATTAATAGAGATGAGTGCCCTTTGTTTATATTATTTATTTTATTATTAATAGAGATGAGTGTCCTTTGTTTATATTATTATTATTTGTATTATTAATAGAGATGAGTGCCCTTTGGTTATATTATTATTATTTGTATTATTAATAGAGATGAGTGCCCTTTGGTTATATTATTATTATTTGTATTATTAATAGAGATGAGTGTCCTTTGTTTATATTATTATTATTTGTATTATTAATAGAGATGAGTGCCCTTTTGTTTATATTATTATTATTTGTATTATTAATAGAGATGAGTGCCCTTTGGTTATATTATTATTATTTGTATTATTAATAGAGATGAGTGTCCTTTGGTTATATTATTATTATTTGTATTATTAATAGAGATGAGTGCCCTTTGGTTATATTATTATTATTTGTATTATTAATAGAGATGAGTGCCCTTTGGTTATATTATTATTATTTGTATTATTAATAGAGATGAGTGTCCTTTTTTTATTATTATTATTATTTGTATTATTAATAGAGATGAGTGCCCTTTGTTTATATTATTATTATTTGTATTATTAATAGAGATGAGTGTCCTTTGTTTATATTATTATTATTTGTATTATTAATAGAGATGAGTGCCCTTTGGTTATATTATTATTATTTGTATTATTAATAGAGATGAGTGCCCTTTGTTTATATTATTATTATTTGTATTATTAATAGAGATGAGTGCCCTTTGTTTATATTATTATTATTTGTATTATTAATAGAGATGAGTGCCCTTTGGTTATATTATTATTATTTGTATTATTAATAGAGATGAGTACCCTTTGTTTATATTATTATTATTTGTATTATTAATAGAGATGAGTGCCCTTTGGTTTATATTATTATTATTATTATTATTAATAGAGATGAGTGTCCTTTGTTTATATTATTATTTGTATTATTAATAGAGATGAGTGTCCTTTGTTTATATTATTATTATTTGTATTATTAATAGAGATGAGTGCCCTTTGGTTATATTATTATTATTTGTATTATTAATAGAGATGAGTGTCCTTTGTTTATATTATTATTATTTGTATTATTAATAGAGATGAGTGTCCTTTGTTTATATTATTATTATTTTGTATTATTAATAGAGATGAGTGTCCTTTGTTTATATTATTATTATTTGTATTATTAATAGAGATGAGTGCCTTTGTTTATATTATTATTATTATTTGTATTATTAATAGAGATGAGTGCCCTTTGTTTATATTATTATTTGTATTATTAATAGAGATGAGTGTCCTTTGTTTATATTATTATTATTATTTGTATTATTAATAGAGATGAGTGCCCTTTGGTTTATATTATTATTATTTGTATTATTAATAGAGATGAGTGTCCTTTGTTTATATTATTATTATTTGTATTATTAATAGAGATGAGTGTCCTTTGTTTATATTATTATTATTATTTGTATTATTAATAGAGATGAGTGCCCTTTGGTTATATTATTATTATTTGTATTATTAATAGAGATGAGTGTCCTTTGTTTTATATTATTATTATTTGTATTATTAATAGAGATGAGTGTCCTTTGTTTATATTATTATTATTTGTATTATTAATAGAGATGAGTGCCCTTTGGTTATATTATTATTATTTGTATTATTAATAGAGATGAGTGCCCTTTGTTTATATTATTATTATTTGTATTATTAATAGAGATGAGTGCCCTTTGTTTTTATTATTATTTGTATTATTTAGAGATGAGTGCTCTTTGTTTATATTATTAATATTAGATGAGATGAGTGCCCTTTGTTTATATTATTATTATTTGTATTATTAATAGAGATGAGTGCCCTTTGGTTTATATTATTATTATTTGTATTATTAATAGAGATGAGTGCCCTTTGTTTATATTATTATTATTTGTATTATTAATAGAGATGAGTGCCCTTTGTTTATATTATTATTATTTGTATTATTAATAGAGATGAGTGCCCTTTGTTTATATTATTATTATTTGTATTATTAATAGAGATGAGTGCCCTTTGTTTTATTATTATTATTATTTGTATTATTAATAGAGATGAGTGTCCTTTGTTTATATTATTATTATTATTTGTATTATTAATAGAGATGAGTGCCCTTTGTTTTATATTATTATTATTTGTATTATTAATAGAGATGAGTGTCCTTTGTTTATATTATTATTATTATTTGTATTATTAATAGAGATGAGTGCCCTTTGTTTATATTATTATTATTTGTATTATTAATAGAGATGAGTGTCCTTTGGTTATATTATTATTATTTGTATTATTAATAGAGATGAGTGTCCTTTGGTTATATTATTATTATTTGTATTATTAATAGAGATGCTCTTTGTTTGGTTTATATTATTATTATTTGTATTATTAATAGAGATGAGTGCCCTTTGGTTATATTATTATTATTTGTATTATTAATAGAGATGAGTGTCCTTTGTTTATATTATTATTATTATTTGTATTATTAATAGAGATGAGTGCCCTTTGGTTTATATTATTATTATTTGTATTATTAATAGAGATGAGTGTCCTTTGTTTATATTATTATTATTTGTATTATTAATAGAGATGAGTGCCCTTTGGTTTATATTATTATTATTTGTATTATTAATAGAGATGAGTGCCCTTTTGTTTATATTATTATTATTTGTATTATTAATAGAGATGAGTGCCCTTTGTTTATATTATTATTATTTGTATTATTAATAGAGATGAGTGCCCTTTGTTTATATTATTATTATTTGTATTATTAATAGAGATGAGTGTCCTTTGGTTATATTATTATTATTTGTATTATTAATAGAGATGAGTGCCTTTTTGTTTATATTATTATTATTTGTATTATTAATAGAGATGAGTGCCCTTTGGTTATATTATTATTATTATTATTATTAATAGAGATGAGTGCCCTTTGTTTTATATTATTATTATTTGTATTATTAATAGAGATGAGTGTCCTTTGTTTTATATTATTATTATTTGTATTATTAATAGAGATGAGTGTCCTTTGTTTATATTATTATTATTTGTATTATTAATAGAGATGAGTCCCCTTTGGTTATATTATTATTATTTGTATTATTAATAGAGATGAGTCCCCTTTGTTTATATTATTATTATTTGTATTATTAATAGAGATGAGTGCCCTTTGTTTATATTATTATTATTATTTGTATTATTAATAGAGATGAGTGCCCTTTGTTTATATTATTATTATTATTTATTATTAATAGAGATGAGTGCCCTTTGTTTATATTATTATTATTATTTGTATTATTAATAGAGATGAGTGCCCTTTGTTTATATTATTATTATTTGTATTATTAATAGAGATGAGTGCCCTTTGTTTTATTATTATTATTATTTGTATTATTAATAGAGATGAGTGCCCTTTGTTTATATTATTATTATTTGTATTATTAATAGAGATGAGTCCCTTTGTTTATTATTATTATTATTTTTATTATTAATAGAGATGAGTGTCCTTTGTTTATATTATTATTATTTGTATTATTAATAGAGATGAGTGTCCTTTGGTTATATTATTATTATTTGTATTATTAATAGAGATGAGTGTCCTTTGTTTATATTATTATTATTTGTATTATTAATAGAGATGAGTGTCCTTTGGTTATATTATTATTATTTGTATTATTATTAGAGATGAGTGTCCTTTGTTTATATTATTATTATTTGTATTATTAATAGAGATGAGTCCCTTTGTTTATATTATTATTATTATTTGTATTATTAATAGAGATGAGTGCCCTTTGTTTATATTATTATTATTTGTATTATTAATAGAGATGAGTGCCCTTTGTTTTATATTATTATTATTTGTATTATTAATAGAGATGAGTGCCCTTTGTTTATATTATTATTATTTGTATTATTAATAGAGATGAGTGCCCTTTGTTTATATTATTATTATTTTTATTATTAATAGAGATGAGTGCCCTTTGTTTATATTATTATTTTTGTATTATTAATAGAGATGAGTGCCCTTTGTTTTATATTATTATTATTTTATTATTATTAATTGAGATGATGAGTGCCTTTGTTTATATTATTATTATTTATTAATAGAGATGAGGTCCTTTGTTTATATTATTATTATTAGAGATGAGTGCCCTTTGTTTATATTATTATTATTTGTATTATTAATAGAGATGAGTGTCCCTTTGTTTATATTATTATTATTTGTATTATTAATAGAGATGAGTGCGCTTTGGTTATATTATTATTATTTGTATTATTAATAGAGATGAGTCCCCTTTGTTATATTATTATTATTTGTATTATTAATAGAGATGAGTGCCCTTTGTTTATATTATTATTATTTGTATTATTAATAGAGATGAGTGCCCTTTGGTTATATTATTATTATTTGTATTATTAATAGAGATGAGTGTCCTTTGGTTATATTATTATTATTTGTATTATTAATAGAGATGAGTGCCCTTTGTTTATATTATTATTATTTGTATTATTAATAGAGATGAGTGTCCTTTGTTTATATTATTATTTGTGTTATTAATAGAGATGAGTCCCTTTGTTTATATTATTATTATTATTAATAGAGATGAGTGCCCTTTGTTATATTATTATTATTTGTATTATTAATAGAGATGAGTGTCCTTTGGTTATATTATTATTATTTGTATTATTAATAGAGATGAGTGTCCTTGTTATATTATTATTATTTGTATTATTAATAGAGATGAGTGTCCTTTCAGTTTATATTATTATTATTTGTATTATTAATAGAGATGAGTGTCTTTTGTTTATATTATTTTTTATTATTAATAGAGATGAGTGCCCTTTGTTTATATTATTATTATTTTTATATTATTAATAGAGATGAGTGTCCTTTGTTTATTATTATTATTTGTATTATTAATAGAGATGAGTGTCCTTTGTTTATATTATTATTATTTGTATTATTAATAGAGATGAGTCCCCTTTGTTATATTATTATTATTTGTATTATTAATAGAGATGAGTGTCCTTTGTTTATATTATTATTATTTGTATTATTAATAGAGATGAGTGTCCTTTGTTTATATTATTATTATTTGTATTATTAATAGAGATGAGTGTCCTTTGTTTATATTATTATTATTTGTATTATTAATAGAGATGAGTGTCCTTTGTTTATATTATTATTATTTGTATTATTAATAGAGATGAATGCCCTTTGGTTTTATATTATTATTTGTATTATTAATAGAGATGAGTGCCCTTTGGTTATATTATTATTATTTGTATTATTAATAGAGATGAGTGCCCTTTGGTTATATTATTATTATTTGTATTATTAATAGAGATGAGTGCCCTTTGGTTATATTATTATTTGTATTCTTGTTTGCGGTGCGGATGAAAAGCAGCTGCCATTATTTGGTATTGTTTTGTATTTTGTATTTTAAAAACCTCGTGAGGATGCGTGACTGATCAGCTACTGATTATTTAACTAGCTGACAGTCACGCATCCTTATTAAACTCGTGCAGACTGTGGCCGAGGGGTAATAAGATAATTAATAGTTAGTTAACCCCTCGGCCAGAATATAAAATACGTGCTGGCTCAAAACCAGCACGATACTTGTTTGGTTCCTTTTGTTTTGTGTTTGTTTAAGTCTTTTATTTCCTATTGTTTAATAAATGAACTGAACGCTGTAGCGTTTCAGTGTTGCCCCGCCAGTACCTGTTTGTTTTGGTTTTGTGTTTCTGGTCTGACGTCACCCACACCTCATCTTGTTCACAGTCTCCTATTTAAAATAACACATCTGCAATCAATTTAGTCTTGATGGAATGCAGAAAATAACTATAAACAGATGTTGCAATGAATTAACAAAGTGAAGTGAAACAAATCAGTTTTTTGAGTTTTTTTGTGCATTTTCAGATTAATACTTGAACCACCGAAAGGTTCATTTGGCGTCTATTTTAAAACGGCTTCGATATGAAAATGAAAAACAATCGGATACAACTTCATATTTTTATTTGTGAATACCACATATAACATTTGCACAGCAAAAACACTGTATAGCACATATACATAAATATGAAAAACTATAATAAACATTACACAATAAACTACTGTGTAAACAGGTGTAGAAAGTTGTATGCACATACAAAATTATAAAAAATAAATAACTAGTTCTAAAAATAAAACAAAAATATAACATAACAAGCGACATGAATGCGCTTTGAGGGAAACAGAGTTCAAAGGCACATCTATTACAGCGGTCTAATTAGTACAATCCACACAGAAAACACACTTTTCAACTTTACCAGCGCATGTACCACAGACTGCCTGTTCACAACGGGCGCAGGCATCCAATGTTTTGTTTCTGTTGCATTTAGCAACCTGGCATTGATGTGTAGAATGACTTTCATCAGTGTTTCAAGCACTCAACAGGATTATAATAGGCGGTTGTATTGCAATGTTTTACTGTTCTGTATTTAATATGCATCTTTTTGTAAATGGCCCCAACATTTAATCTCAACCTTGTGGGATAAACCATTACAAAGAAACATTTCAAGAATAATGTCTACATACAAGCGTGTTAGTGATATGAGCGAGTTTCTGAAAATTTGCTCAGTGATTTAATTTCCTGCAAAGGGTGAAAGTGCTATTTTAATGATATTTCTATACGTTTCAGTAGTTTGACATGTACAAAAACAGCTGACAGCAGTTACATCATTATATAATAATTTGATTGTTAGGGAACTTGTAAATAAATGACCTACCTGCTTGAAAAATCATACTGTTAGTTGGATGGGAAAATGTTTATTTGCATGTAAATCATTATATTATGTGAAGATTGGAACTAAGTTTTAGTTTACCAATAATCAGAATAATAATTAGAATTAATAGTAGAAGATGCTGAACTGGAAAATGCTGTCAATCTGTCTGCTGGGTAGATTGTCTATGGAGGGTTCCCAGCCCAGAATAAAGAAAAGGAGACTCTCGCTCTCTAAACTAGGAGGGCTATCTTTGACTGTTCTTGAGAAATATTATTTGGCTGCAAGGCTATATTTGGTGCAATACTGGATTTTCAAAAATGTAAATGCCGGATGTACCCACATGAAACCATTCGGCGATCACAAGTACAAGCTTACCAGAAAACAAAATATTAACTGTTGTGAAATATTCATAGGATAAACATCACAGATCACTGTCCAATCAAAATGCATTTCACTAAAGCCCCAGGCCATTAGAAATACCTTTTATTATGAGGTGCAGCATTTCAGTATCTTAGGTTTCAGTTTAGGTGACTGTTTATACCAGGATTTTAAAGTGCAGTGTTACTGGAGAGCAGACTAAATTGCTTCACTGTGCCAGGAATGCTTACTGACTGTGGCAGTGTGGTTTGCAGTGTACAGGTGCAGCAGTGATGCGGTGTGGAATTATCACACAGATTTGTAATCCAGTTGGAAGTGACCAAATAATGATCCCCGGCATTACGCAGCAATGTGCAGTGCATGGGGTAAATAATAACGGGTATGCAGTACCAAATAATAAACACAAGTATCCCTCCTACAATGTAAATACACGGTCACCAGTCCTGGGTGCGTGCTGTAGTGCTCGTGGTGGGTGATCCAGGTTTATCAGTGACAATAGTGCAGTGCTGTTCCAGGTTTTGTGCTGGCCCTTGGCAACAGCTCTGGAAATGTTAGTCATCTATTAATACAACAACCAACAATTATAGGCAAAACAAAACAAACACTCACGATAAGTTATCACGATACTGCACGGGTCCATCCATGTTATTTTATCGTAACCAAAGCGAAGGAACAGATTGCGATTCTCTCCGTCATTTTATGCCGTCACACACGTGACCCCTTGGTAAACGAGTGCAGCTGCCCTCCAATCTCAAACTGCCACATCTTTTCCCTTCCAGGTCAATGAGTTAATTAACCGGAGTTCCACCCCTTTCTAGCTGGCCGCCTTCCCTTGAACCCTGGGAAAGAACTGTCGGGCCAGCCCGCCCAAGGTACAACTCTGTTCTTGCTACTTATCGCCTGACAGGTCAGGAGGAGATTTACCACCAAGAATCACTGTGTTTCTGACACCGACCCAAAAAAAATTTAATTTTTATTGAAATGTTGATGAGTTGACAGATGTATCTGATGTTGAACTTCTTCACATTCAGCCATCAAACAATTTGGTGTAAAATGATCCTGATACACAAGCTGAAAGTCACGTTCTGTCAGTCAGACCTCAAACAGGTAGAATGTTCACCCGGAGCGGAAGGGTTAAAAGCAGCAAGATGGTGCCTCCCTTCCAAATCAGGCAGATCATTCCACACCTGTGGGGCTCTGAAGCTGAACGCTCTGCCACCTGCCTGCTTTCTCTGTGTCCATGGAATACTTGTCATGGGTAAGAAAATACATGGGAGTTACTGTTTACATTTCCATGTGAGACGAGTTGTCAGACAGATGTGTAAATGAAGACAATAACACCTGTTTCTTGAAACATCTGATTTGCATGTTTTCAATGCTCCGCTCCATTTCTGATGACAGAATGAAATCTTAATTGGCACGGAATGACCACCTTGAAGTAGAAACACAAGTGACTCAAATGACAGGCTTGTTGTTGATTTAAACACTTCTGCCTCTGTGTTCTGGGAGGGGAAATGTTTTCACACAAGGCGTGGTTGATATGATGTCATCGGGCACGCACTGCAGTTCAGGGGCTATGCACGCGTGTATGAGGCCAAAGCCAGCCTAGGTCTGTGCTCAAGTGTAAACAGGGGCTCAAATGATAGGACTCTTTGAATCTGATAGAGCCTAAGCCAGTCCAGGCCCGAGCTGTAAGTGTAAACACACTGATAGAGAACAGATCGTAATACTTCATTTCATTTTCTGTTTTCAGGACTGCCTTATCCTGGTGAAAGCCAAGGAACAAAGATGGAGTCTGTTTACATTAAACAGGAGGAGGTTCTGGAATTGGTACCTATCTGCATTAAACAGGAGATGCCTGAACTGGAGCCTGTCCACATGAAAGAAGAGACTGAACTGGAGCCTGTCCACATTAAAGAAGAGACTGAACTGGAGCCTGTCCACATTAAAGAAGAGACTGAACTGGAGCCTGTCCACATTAAAAAGAAGAGACTGAACTGGAGCCTGTCCACATTAAACTGGAGCCTGTCCACATTAAAGAGGAAGAGACTGAACTGGAGCCTGTCCACATTAAAAGAAGAGACTGAAGAGTCTGAACATTAAAGAAGACTGAACTGGAGCCTGTCCACATTAAAAGAAGAGACTGAACTGGAGCCTGTCCACATTAAAGAAGAGACTGAACTGGAGCCTGTCCACATTAAAGAAGTGACTGAACTGGAGCCTGTCCACATTAAAGAAGAGACTGAACTGGAGCCTGTCCACATTAAAGAAAGAGACTGAACTGGAGCCTGTCCACATTAAAGAAGAGACTGAACTGGAGCCTGTCCACATTAAAGAAGAGACTGAACTGGAGGCTGTCCACATTAAAAAGAAGAGACTGAACTGCAGCCTGTCCACATTGAAGAGAAGTCTTTTGGCTGCTTGTTTAAGGATACAGAAAAATATCCCTGCCAAAGATATCACATCAATGTAATGAATGTGGGAAGAGTTTCAGCTGGCCAGGAAACCTAAAACACACCAGCTAATTCACACTGGAGAGAAGCCACATCAATGTACTGAATGTGGGAGAGCTTGAGTCGTCAGGAGGCCTAAAAGACACCATCGATTTCACACTGGAGAGAAGCCATATCACTGTTTTGAATGTGGGAAAAGCTTCACTGAGAAAGGAACACTAAACAAACACCTGAATTCACACTGAGAGAAGCTGTATCAATGTACTGAATGTGGAAAGAGCTTTAATGTGTCAGGAGGCCTAAAAGACACCATCGATTTCACACTGGAGAGAAGTATCACTGTTTTGAATGTGGGAAAAGCTTCACTGAGAAAGGAACACTAAACAAACACCAGCGAATTCACACTGGAGAGAAGCCGTATCAATGTACTGAATGTGGGAAGAGCTTTAATGTGTTAGGAAGCCTAAAAAGACACCATCGATTTCACACTGGAGAGAAGCCATATCACTGTTTTGAATGTGGGAAAAGCTTCACTGAGAAAGGTAAACTAAAAAATCACCAGAGAATTCACACTGGAGAGAAGCCATATCAGTGTGTTAAATGTGGGAGAGCTTCAGTCGGTTAGGAAGCCTAAAAGACACCAGCGAATTCACACTGGGAGAAGTCATATCAATGTACTGAATGTGGGAGAGCTTCAGTGAGTCAGGAAGCCTAAATAGACACCAACGCATTCACACTGGAGAGAAGCCGTATCACTGTGTTAAATGTGGGCCAGCTTCAGTCAGTTAGGAAACCTAAAAGACACCAGCAATTCACACTGGAGCCAGCCTCCCTCCTCCCAGTCCCTCACCTCTCCACC
>JAHFZB010000749.1:0-2500 GCA_036884735.1 Huso huso
GCAGGCGACCTAAGACTCACCGTTTCAACGGTGTCAGTAGTGCTCAACAGAAAAGAATGCATACAGAAGAATATTGTATACTGGCCATGGGCTTTGGTTTTGCCCAGAGCCGTAACTAAGCATTTAGCTACCGGGGCATGCAAATATATATATATATATATATATATATATATATATATATATATATATATATATATATATAAGTGCATGTACCTCCGGGTGAGCAGTTTGAAGCAACCGAGGTGGACGGAAAGACCCCATATCGTAGCTACCGGGGCATGCAATTATATATATATATATATATATATATATATATATATATATATATATATATATATATATATTGCATGCACCTCCGGGTGAGCAGTTTGAAGCAACCGGAGGTGGATGGAAAGACTCCATATCGTAGCTACCGGGCATGCAAGACTCCATATCGTAGCTACCGGGCATGAGCAGTTATATATATATATATATATATATATATATATATATATATATATATATATATATATACAGTACTGTGCAAAAAAATTTTTAGGCAGGTGTGAAAAAATGCTGTAAAGTAAGAATGCTTTCAAAATAGACATGTTAATAGATTATATTTAACAATTAACTAAATGCAAAGTGAGTGAACAGAAGAAAAATCTAAATCAAATCCATATTTGGTGTGACCACCCTTTGCCTTCAAAACAGCATCAATTCTTCTAGGTACACTTGCACAAAGTCAGGGATTTTGTAGGTATATAGTCAGGTGTATGATTAAACAATTATACCAAACAGGTGCTAATGATCATCAATTCAATATGTAGGTTGAAACACAATCATTAACTGAAACAGAAACAGCTGTGTAGGAGGAATAAAACTGGGTGAGGAACAGCCAAACTCAACTAACAAGGTGAGGTTGCTGAAGACAGTTTACTGTCAAAAGTCATACACCATGGCAAGACTGAGCACAGCAACAAGACACAAAGGTAGTTATACTGCATCAGCAAGGTCTCTCCCAGGCAGAAATTTCAAGGCAGACAGGGGTTTCCAGATGTGCTGTCCAAGCTCTTTTGAAGAAGCACAAAAAACGGGCAAATATGAGGACCGTGAGACGCGGTGGTCGGCCAAGGAAACTTACTGCAGCAGATGAAAGACACATCATGCTTAGTTCCCTTCACAATCGGAAGATGTCCAGCAGTGCCATCAGCTCAGAATTGGCAGAAAACAGTGGGACCCTGGTACACCCATCTACTGTCCGGAGAAGTCTGGTCAGAAGTGGCCTTCATGGAAGACATGCGGCCAAAAAGCCATACCTCCGCGTGGAAACAAGGCCAAGCGACTCAACTATGCACAAAAACACAGGAACTGGGGTGCAGAAAAATGGCAACAGGTGCTCTGGACTGATGAGTCAAAATTTGAAATATTTGGCTGTAGCAGAAGGCAGTTTGTTCGCCGAAGGGCTGGAGAGCGGTACCCTAATGAGTGTCTGCAGGCAACAGTGAAGCATGGTGGAGGTTCCTTGCAAGTTTGGGGCTGCATTTCTGCAAATGGAGTTAGGGATTTGGTCAGAATTAATGGTCTCCTCAATGCTGAGAAGTACAGGCAGATACTTATCCATCATGCAATACCATCAGGGAGGCATCTGATTGGCCCCAAATTTATTCTGCAGCATGACAACGACCCCAAACATACAGCGAAAGTCATTAAGAACTATCTTCAGCGTAAAAAAGAACAAGGAGTCCTGGAAGTGATTGTATGGCCCCACAGAGCCCTGATCTCAACATCATCGAGTCTGTCTGGGATTACATGAAGAGAGAGAGAAGCAACTGAGGCTGCCTAAATCCACAGAAGAACTGTGGTTAGTTCTCCAAGATGTTTGGGCCAACCTACCTGCCGAGTTCCTTCAAAAACTGTGTGCAGGTGTACCTAGAAGAATTGATGCTGTTTTTTTGAGGCAAGGGTGGTCACACCAAATATTGATTTGATGTAGATTTTCTTCTGTTCACTCACTTTGCATTTTGTTAATTGATAAATATAAACTATTAACATGTCTATTTTTGAAAGCATTCTTACTTTCAGCATTTTTTTTCACACCTGCCTAAAACTTTTGCACAGTACTGTATATATATATATATATATAATTATTATTGTTATTTTTTTTTTTTTTTTTTTTTTTTTTTGATGTTAGGAGTTAGGATGGTATTTACTCACGCGATAGTTTTGAATGTTATTTCCAAGCTCTCCTTTAACATGTCTGAAGGGGACACTGTATTACTTAAAACGTGAATTAACGTCTTAAAACGTGTTAACAGTGAGCAGTTACCTTGGGATTACACACCAGGTTCAGACGCATTGATTGGACTAATGTATCCATGGGCGACCTAAGACTCACCGTTTCAACGGTGTCAGTAGTGCTCAACAGAAAAGAATGCATACAGAAGAATATTGTATACTGGCCATGGACTTTGGTTTTGCCCAGAGCCGTAACTAAGCATTTAGCTACGGGGCATGCAAA
>JAHFZB010000749.1:27500-28995 GCA_036884735.1 Huso huso
TTCAAGACTTCTTCCCTAAGCTGTCTGAGGCAAAGGTCAAAGCCGGTGTCTTCGCCGGACCACAGATAAAGAAGATCCTGGAGAGCAATGAATTCCCAAGAAGCTCACTAGTAAGGAGAAAGCGGCTTGAAACAGCTTTGTCGCATGGTTCGGGTCTTCCTGGGCAATCACAAGGCCGAAACTATGTGGGAGCTGGTTGAGACTCTGGTGAAGAACCACGGCACAATGGGCTGTAGGATGTCCCTCAAAGTCCATATCCTTGATGCTCATCTTGATAAATTCAAGGAGAACATGGGAGCGCATCGAGGAGCAAGGCGAGCGCCCGCCAAGATATACTGGACTTTGAACGCTGCTACCAAGGACAGTATAACGAGAAGATGATGGAGACTACATTTGGGGCTGATTCGTGGAAAGTGATTTACAGTATAATCAGAAATCTCGAAAAACTACTCACTTCTAAATCTTTTTGTAGTCATTTTTATATACTTTAGTAAAAATACATGTTAATTTGGATTCATATGTTGTTTTTTTCTGACTTTATGTGAAAGAAAAGACACAAATTGCCCATTTTCTCATTGGAAATAGGTAAATTTCAAAATATCACTGTCCTGGTCACAAAAGCAAAGTTTGTGGGGAATAATAGCCATTTTCTATACTTTTGAGGCATAAGCAATTAGGAAATAACACTTACTGCCCTGGAACAAAAAATTGTGTTACATAGTGAATCAGGTATACAATTGTAAATTGTTACATACTTGAATATTTTGTTTTGAGCACCCACTAGTGTTATCAGAGGATTACATTCTTGAAAACTTTTGTCTATCTTCAGCATTTCATTGGATCATTGGCCAGATTAATTAAAAATAATAATGCTTAAAGTTACACAAATGCACATTTTCTCATCGGTTTAGGGACAACAAGGTAAGCTGTTTAGTCACATTTATGAGTGAAGTAACATTCTCAACATGAGTTGCAGATTGGATCAAATCTGCAAAATCACCATTCTGCCTAAAAAACACAAAACTGAATCTGCTTGAAAGTATGGAATGTTTAATGTAAAAGGCAACTCTGAATTTGGTGGTGCAGGGGAGGAGACATCACCATCATTATCAGGGTGGAGAGAGAAACCAATACTGTATTTATCAGCTTAACAAAAGCTAATAAGGAAATTACTACTGGTGTAAGAAATCTTTTCAGATTTGAAAAAATTGGATTATATATATATATATATATATATATATATATATATATATATATATATATATATATATAATAATAAATAATAGAACAAAAACACATTGGAAATGTGAAAAAACATCAAGTTATCAAAAGTGCCCAGCCACGAAAGTGGAGATATCAAAAATACGTCAAGTTCTTAAGAAACTATTAAGAAGAGGCACAACTGTAAAACTGACTACAGAAGTTCTAATTGTTTTATTAACCTGGCTTGTGTTTTCTATGTTCGATCCGCTTTTATTGTGCCTGAAAAACACAA
>JAHFZB010000750.1:0-28848 GCA_036884735.1 Huso huso
AAGTTCACGCCACCACCACGTAAAAAAAAAAAAAAAAAAAAAATTATTCAAGTAATAGCGCCAGCCCTGCCCTGCTCTGCACAGGACCAATCAAGTTCACGCCACCACCACGTAAAAAAAAAAAAAAAAAAAATAAATTAAAAAGCGCCAAATAAAAATCTGCACAGGACCAATCAAGTTCACGCCACCACCACGTAAAAAAAAAAAAAAAAAAAAAAAATTCAAGTAATAGCGCCAGCCCTGCCCTGCTCTGCCCTGCACAGGACCAATCAAGTTCACGCCACCACCAAAAAAAAAAAAAAAAAAAAAAATTATTCAAGTAATAGCGCCAGCCCTGCCCCCTGCCCTCTGCACAGGACCAATCAAGTTCACGCCACCACCACGTAAAAAAAAAAAAAAAAAATTCAAGTAATAGCGCCTGCCCTGCCCTGCTCTGCCAGGACCAATCAAGTTCACGCCACCACCACGTAAAAAAAAAAAAAAAAAAAATTATTCAAGTAATAGCGCCAGCCCTGCTCTGCCTGCCCTGCTCAGCAAAAAAAAGGACCAATCAAGTTCACGCCACCACCACGTAAAAAAAAAAAAAAAAAAAAAAAAAAAAAAAAAAAAAAAAAAAATTATTCAAGTAATAGCGCCAGCCCTGCCTGCCCTCTGCACAGGACCAATCAAGTTCACGCCACCACCACGTAAAAAAAAAAAAAAAAAAAAAAATTATTCAAGTAATAGCGCCAGCCCTGCCCTGCTCTGCCCTGCTCTGCACAGGACCAATCAAGTTTTCATGCCGTCCAACTAACCTCTCCCTGTCAACTCCTGCTAATTGTACTGTACCGCCCCCCTGGGCCTCTCGCTCACTTTCTGGATGAACTCGACTATCTCCTCTCCTCCCTCCCCTCTCTGTCTACCCCAACTGTCCTGTTAGGTGACTTCAACATCCATCTCTCCAACCCCAGCCACTCTGCTGGATTCCTCCCTCTCCTTCACTCCTTTGACTTCTGTCTCTCTCCGTCCCCTCCTACCCACAAAGCTGGCCGTCAACTGGACCTCACCTTCTCCAGGGCCTGCTGCCCCTCCACCCTCTCTGTCACCCCCCTGGACCTCTCTGATCACTATTTCATCTCTTTTCTGTCTCTCCCCTCTCCCTGCTCCCCTACCCCCCCACTGTCACCTCTCGTCAGAACCTCCGCTCTCTCTCCCCTCTGTCCTTGCCTCCACTGCTCTCTCTCACCTCCCTCCTATCGACTCCTTTTCACAACTCTCCGTAGACTCTGCTACCTCCACCCTCTTCTCCTCCCTTACCTCCTCCCTCGACTCCCTCTGTCCCCTCACCTCCCGACCTGCTCGCCCCTCCCCTCCCCAACCCTGGCTCTCCTCTGTGCTCCGATCAGCAAGAATCACACTGCGATCTGCTGAAAAGAAATGGAAGAGAACCAAACTCCCTGCTGCCCTTGACCTTTACCGCACTCTCCTTTCCTCCTTCTCCTCTACTCTCTCCTCTGCTAAATGTACTTATTTCCAATCTGTTATCCAAGCCTCCACTAACAACCCACGGAAACTATTCTCTACCTTCTCCTCCCTCCTAAACCCTCCCCCCTCCTCCTCCCTCCTCTATCTCCCCTGATGACTTTGCCTCCTTCTTTCTTCTAAAATCTCAGATATCCGCAAACTCTTTAACACCTCTCCCCCCCCGCACCCCTCCTGCTCCAACCACTACACCCACTGCATCCCCTACTAACTCACCCTCCTTCTCCACCTTCTCGCCCCTCTCAGACTCTGACCTCTCCTCCGTGCTCCAGGGTCACAAACCCACCACGTGTGCCCTGGACCCCCTCCCCACTCACCTCTTTCAAGCTGCTGCTCCTGCTCTACTTCCTTCATCTCCTCCCTTCTCAACACCTCTCTACTTTCGGGTCTCTTTTCCTCTGCCTTCAAAAAGCCTCTATCACTCCCCTCCTCAAAAAACCTACCCTCGACCCCACCTCCCTCCAGAGCTACCGTCCTGTCTCCCTCCTACCCTTCCTCTCCAAAACCCTCGAGCGGACTGTACACCGCCAGCTCTCTGCTTTCCTGTCCAACCACTCTCTGCTTGACCCTCTCCAATCTGGCTTCCGCTCTGCTCACTCCACTGAAACCGCCCTCCTGTCTGTCACCAACTCACATAAGTGTGCCCGAGCTGCCTCTCTCTCCTCTGTCCTAATTCTCCTCGACCTCTCTGCTGCCTTTGACACTGTTGATCACTCTATTCTACTATCATCTCTTGCTGACCTGGGGATCTCTGGCACTGCTCTGGCCTGGTTCTCCTCCTACCTCTCCAACCGCAATTACCAGGTAACCTGGCATGGAGCAACCTCCACACCTCACCCTCTCTTAACTGGAGTCCCCCAAGGGTCAGTCTTGGGTCCTCTCCTGTTCTCTCTCTACACCCGCTCCCTGTGCCCCCTCATCGCATCCTATGGTTTCTCATACCATTTCTATGCTGATGATGCTCAGATTTTCCTCTCCTTCCCCACCTCTGACCATCTCCTCCCGTATCTCTACCTGTCTGTCTGCTATTTCCTCCTGGATGCACTCGCATCACCTCAAACTCAACCTCTCTAAATCTGACCTCCTTTTCTTTCCCTCCTCCTCCCCTCCTCTGATCTCTCTATCTCTGTTCCTCTGGAATCTACCACACTCTCCCTCTTCCTCTGCTAAGAACCTTGAGTCACCCTGGACCCCTGCCTCTCTTATTCCCAGCACATCTCCACTCTGGCACGCACTTGCCGATTCTTCCTGAGCAACATCCGAAGAATCCGACCCTTCCTCACCAACTATGCTACCCAGCTCCTGGTCCAGGCCCTGGTACTCTCCCGCCTAGACTACTGCAACTCACTCCTGGCTGGCCTCCCTGCGTCCGCCACCCGTCCGCTCCAGCTCATCCAGAACTCTGCTGCCCGCCTGGTGTTCTCTCTGCCTCGCCCGCCCACGCTACTCCACTACTCCGCTCACTCCACTGGCTCCCGATCACCGCTCGCATCCAGTTCAAGACTCTTGTACTAGCCTACAGATGCCTTGACCAGACTGCACCCAGCTACCTCCAGACCCTCATCTCTCCCTACACCCCCCACTCGACCTCTCCGCTCCGCCTGCACTAGAAGACTGGCTCTACCTCCGCCACGCTCCCCTGCCTCCAGAGCCGCTCCTTCTCCACCCTTGCTCCGCAGTGGTGGAATGACCTTCCTACAGATGTCAGGACTGCCCAGTCCCTGACCACATTCAGCGCCTCCTTAAGACTCACCTCTTCAAACAGCACCTGTAGAACTCCTCTGTTGTATCCTGGGACACTATCACCCTTCATTTAAATCTGCTTTATTTTGCTCTTATCTGCCCCCTATTTTACTGCATTTAATCCTGTACTTCAGAATATTGTAATCTGCCAAGTGTTTAACCTGTAGTATTTTGTACTTAATCATATCCTGATGTAACTATCACTATTTAATCATATCCTGATGTAACTTTCACTATTAATTGCTGTATTATTGAATTGTGGTTTGTCACACTTGAAAAAAAAATATTTATTGTATTTCTTGCTCTTATTGTATGACTTGTATTGTAACACTTGAATGTATTTGTATTTGCTTGCGATTGTAAGTCGCCCTGGATAAGGGCGTCTGCTAAGAAATAAATAATAATAATAATAATAATAATAATAATAATAATAATAATAATAAATGATATCTGAATGTACACATTTCTAAAAAGCTGTATTTATTTTCTCCTCATTTCTGGCAGCCCATACTAACGGCGCTCGGAACTTTCGCATTTTTAAATCCTAACGGTCTCTGCTCAGCGGAGTGGAATGTTCAGGAGCCGGTTGCCTAGCACTGTCTCCGCCTCCTTCTCTGCCCCGCCCCCTCTCTCCCTCTCTCGTTGCTCCAGCTAGGAGTTCACATTCAGCTTCCTTAGATTATATAGCGCCATTCTTTACTAACTTTTACAAATGAGCTTATTGGGGGCTTTGTGTTTTTAAGATGGTTCAGGTGCAGTCCGGGCAGACTGACTGGAGCATCATTACAGTATACCGCACTGCGCTCGGCTTTGTGTGGAGGCTGATACACAAAATAATGAACGACTGGTAAAGAAATCACATGGATTGCTTTTTAATGGTAAACGTGTAACAAACCTAATCCTTAAGCAACGTCCATTAACTAGTATTTTATGACGGAAATACAAATAAACTACCCTGAACAATATAAACTCTCCAAAGCAGTAGGATTGCGCGACAGAACCAAGAAAAATTGCTGGCTAAGTCAGGATTGTTTACAACACCTAGAAAATAGGAAGAAAATTAAACCAGAAGACAACACCAGAATTCAAATAGCAGATGTTATTGAATATGCGTGGAATATTATACTTGTAGACAGATGTGTTTATTATTATTTGTTTATTTAGCAGACGCCTTTATCCAAGGCGACTTACAGAGACTAGGGTGTGTGAACTATGCATCAGCTGCAGAGTCACTTACAATTACGTCTCACCCGAAAGACGGAGCACAAGGAGGTGAAGTGACTTGCTCAGGGTCACACAATGAGTCATTAGTTGAGATGAGATTTGAACCGGGGACCTCCTGGTTACAAGCCTTTTTCTTTAACCACTGGACCACACAGCCTCCTGTCAAACATTTGGTGTACATGGGTTTGAATCAGACAGCATTTGGACCAGTCAACATGTTTACCAGAACACGCATCAATACCAGTCATATAGGACAGATCAAAGCTTTCAGTAATGTACAGCCTAACATAGCCAATGTTGATTAAAGTGTTTACCAAGGAGTCCATCAGGCAGTCCTTATAGAAAACAAAATGTCCATGAAACAACAACAGCTTCTCAAGCTGTTATATATCAGGTCTGTATTGAGAATGCAGTTGAGCCAGAACAGTTTAAACACAAAACAAAACCAAAACAAAATGAGACTTCTGAGCGGGGTGCTCGTTAAACCCTGATAAATAAACAAAAAGGATAATAATCCCAAACAAACAGTCAGAACAGATAATCCAGCAGCTAAAAAATAAGAGATTCCTCCCCATCAGGGGATCTCACCCGGTTCCTCCTGGGTCCTGTAGAGCTTGGAGTTTCCAACCAGGTAAGGGAGAAAAAGTGATGATTTGGATAAGAAATGGATTAGTCACCGCTGTTGCTCTTAGGATAAAAATAAACCATTTGAATGATGTGGATAGTTTCAATTTGGCAGGAGATTAGATAACTGGTTACTTTCAAACTGGAAAATGGCAGATTAGAGAAAAAACACTGTTTCTAACAACAAAAAAGATTATTGCTTCCCGGTCTCTCCTTTACAGACCAGCAACCTTCCTCTTCAAAAAAAACCCTGCTCCTTCCTCCAAACGCTCTGCATCCACAAAACCACACCCGAAAAAGAATCACCCCAGAAAAAGGAACCCCTCCCCTTCACAGGAAGTAATAGCCATATTTAAAGAGCTCCCAATTAAGATACTTAAAGACATAATGATTAATCAAGCTCAATAAGCCCTTTGCCAAGGCAATTAGCAAAACACATGAATCTAATTAGAATTTCCATGTGGAAATTAAGGAAAAGATCATTCAGTTAAAACAACGAGAGAGAGAGAGAGAGAGAGAGAGAGAGAGAGAGAGAGAGAGAGAGAGAGAGAGAGAGAGAGAGAGACCAGTGCAGTGAGATAAACCCTTACCAAAAACTGACAGTAAATTGATATAGCTTCACCTAATTTTAACTTATGAATCTGAAAGACCGACTTTATAAACGAGGAATAAATTACTTACTTATCAATTGAATAGAGAATTAACTTAACCTGGCCAGGTATTCTAAGTGCTTTCACACAGAGGAGTTATGACGGTTCAGAACCACCACTGTAGCGGCTTATAGGTCTGTGTGAATTGCTTATACGGCCACAGCAATACCGGCATATTTTATAGCGTCTCTGAAGCACCTCACCAGGTGGTTCAGAGACGGCACTGAAGCGTCTTAACTGCCTGTGTGAAAGGCTGTACCGCCACTGAAGCACTATAGTGGGCGTGGTTTCAAAGCAACATGCCACGTCACTACAGCGTAGGGATTCATTTGTGTCTGAGCTTGAGTCATAGTGCCGGTACCTATAGTTAAAAATCTCATAAAACGCTTTCTTTTTAAAATCTCAACACAGTTGCATCAAGTCTGCAAGTTCTTGCGTGCTTGGCGTTAAAGAGACAGTCCGCTGCCACGTTTGTAGCCGACTTTTAAATTACTTTACGATTTCAGCTTGAGCGCCTTTAAGTAAGATGACACTGGCTGCAACTCTATTCTCGTTTTTATACACAAATAAGCTTACTTGATTTGAAAAACGTCATGAACGATACAAGCATCTTCTTACACTACTTGGTTTGATTAAATGAGTAGAACGACAAAATATATTGTAGCCTACTTCAATAGGAACATTAGCCTGCTATATTATATTAAACCAAAACAATAACAACAATCTGGTTCTCTTGCCTTTTTCAATGAATATAATTTAATTAATAAAGAATAAAACATACTAAGATCACAACTACCTAGCCTCAGTTTAATTGATGTTTTTTGTAATCTACCAGCAGCTTCTGTTGCACACACATCGCTGATAATAGTGCAGACCGCGGGGCAAACCAATGCTCGTGGGGGGGGCGTTTTTTCATCAATATCGTCCTTCTTGACTTTTTTAATGTAGAATACGTGATTGTAAACATCTAACACTAGTCCGTACAATACTCTTTCAAATAAATATTAGGTCCTCTGCTATTCCTAATCTACATTAATGATTTAGATTCTGGTATAGTAAGCAAACCCGTTAAATTTGCAGACGACACAAAAATAGGAGGAGTGGCAAACACTGTTGCAGCAGAAAAAGTCATTCAAAATGATCTAGACAGCATTCAGAGCTGGGCAGACACATGGCAAATGACATTTAATAGAGGGAAGTGTAAAGTATTGCAGGCAATAAAAATGTGCATTATAAATATCATATGGGAGATACTGAAATTGAAGAAGGAATCTATGATAAAGATCTAGGAGTTTATGTTGACTCACAAATGTCTTCATCTAGACAATGTGGGGAAGCTATAAAAAAGGCCAACAAGATGCTCGGATATATTGTGAGAAGTGTTGAATTTAAATCAAGGGAAGTAATGTTAAAACTTTACAATGCATTAGTAAGACCTCACCTAGAATATTGTGTTCAGTTCTGGTCACCTTGTTACAAAAAGGATATTGCTGCTCTAGAAAGAGTGCAAAGAAGAGCAACCAGAATTATCCCGGGTTTAAAAGGCATGTTGTATGCAGACAGGCTAAAAGAATTGAATCTGTTCAGTCTTGAACAAAGAAGACTACGCGGCGATCTGATTCAAACATTCAAAATCCTAAAAGGTATAGACAATGTCGACCCAGGGGACTTCTTTGACCTGAAAAAAGAAACAAGGACCAGGGGTCACAAATTGAGATTAGTTAAAGGGGCATTTAGAACAGAACATAGGAGTCACTTTTTTACACAGAGAATTGTGAGGGTCTGGAACCAACTCCCCAGTAATGTTGTTGAAGCTGACACCCTGGGATCCTTCAAGAAGCTGCTTGATGAGATTCTGGTATTAATAAGCTACTAACAACCAAACGAGGAAGATCGGCCGAATGGGGCCTCCTCTCGTTTGGAAACTTTCTTATGTTCTTATGTTCTTAAACGTGTTCTGATTTTGAATATGCTCTTCTTAGGGTCGGTATTATTGGCATTGCTTGCGTCCCGGCTCCTCTTTCTTTACACATTAAGCGCTGCCTGCACGTGTTCGGTCTTGTCCGTGAACAGTCTGTTGATTGACAGGTTTGAAGGTTGTACTCGCGCGATCTCTTTGGCTGTGTGAAAGGGTGATGATGTTATTACACCCGCATGGATTGTGTGATTTCATGCTGTGTGAAAGGGTGATGATGTTATTACACCCGCATGGATTGTGTGATTTCATGCTGTGTGAAAGGGTGATGATGTTATTACACCCGCATGGATTGTGTGATTTCATGCTGTGTGAAAGGGTGATGATGTTATTACACCCGCATGGATTGTGTGATTTCATGCTGTGTGAAAGGGTGATGATGTTATTACACCCGCATGGATTGTGTGATTTCATGCTGTGTGAAAGGGTGATGATGTTATTACACCCGCATGGATTGTGTGATTTGCATCGTTACTGTGTGAAAGGGTGATGATGTTATTACACTTGCATGGATTGTGTGATTTCATGCTGTGTGAAATGGTTATGACGTTATTACACCCGCATGGATTGTGTGATTTCATGCTGTGTGAAAGGGTGATGATGTTATTACACCCATGGATTGCATGGATTTCATGTGATTTCGCATGGATTGTGTGAAAGGGTGATGATGTTATTACACCCGCATGGATTGTGTGATTTCATGCTGTGTGAAAGGGTGATGATGTTATTACACCCGCATGGATTGTGTGATTTCATGCTGTGTGAAAGGGTGATGATGTTATTACACCCGCATGGATTGTGTGATTTCATGCTGTGTGAAAGGGTTATGATGTTATTACACCCGCATGGATTGTGTGATTTCATGCTGAAAGGGTGTGAAAGGGTGATGATGTTATTACATGTTATTACACCGCATGGATTGTGTGATTTCATGCTGTGTGAAAGGGTGATGACGTTATTACACCCGCATGGATTTGTGTGTGATTTCATGCTGTGTGAAAGTGTGATGATGTTATTACACCCGCATGGATTGTGTGATTTCATGCTGTGTGAAAGGGTTGATGATGTTATTACACCCGCATGGATTGTGTGATTTCATGCTGTATTAAAGGGTATTTTACACACTCAGTAAAACGTTTCAGAGACGGCACAGTAGCTGCATTTCTGTGTGAAAATTTAATACTCAATTAAGAGCAGCAGACAGCAAATTACTTATGCTGCATTCATGTATCTAGTGCTACAACAAACACACATACACACACACTGAGGACACACACACACACACACTGAGACACACGCACACACACTGAGACACTCATACATATACTGAGACACTCACACACACACTGAGACACTCACACTGAGACACACACACACAGACACACACTGAGACACACCGAGAGACACACACTGAGACACACACAATGAGAGACACACACAAACACTAAGACACACACACACTAAGACACACACTGACACACACACACACAGTTACTGACACGCACACACACACACACACACACACACACACACAGTAGTAACACGCACACACACTTATGCTATGTTATGCTAATTGGTAAATGTGCAAATGTAAACATTACAAGAGCCAATCAAATCGCGTGAAAGTTCATGGGGAGGAGCTCATTTGCATACAAACTCCAGATTTAGCTGCCAGTTAAATATTTAGCAAAATGTTAAATCTAGTTAAGAGAGATTTAAGATTTATTTAAATATTTAGCTAGCTGTTCAATCTTGTAACTAGATTTCTAAATGATATCTGAATGTACACATTTATAAAAAGCTGTATTTATTTTCTCCTCATTTCTGGCAGCCCATACTAACGGCGCTCGGAACTTTCGCATTTTTAAATCCTAACGGTCTCTGCTCAGCGGAGTGGAATGTTCAGGAGCCGGTTGCCTAGCAGCGTCTCCGCCTCCTTCTCTGCCCCCCCCTCTCTCCCCTCTCGTTGCTCCAGCTAGGAGTTCACATTCAGCTTCCTTAGATTATATAGCGCCATTCTTTACTAACTTTTACAAATGAGCTTATTGGAGGCTTCGTGTTTTTAAGATGCTTCAGCTGCAGTCCGGGCAGACTGACTGGAGCATCATTACAGTATACCGCACTAAATCGCAGAGTCAGCTCTGAACACGGCATTCTTTATATTCCCTTGGGTGATCGAGTGGAAATCTGCTCTGCAGCGCACTCCACCACCCACACAGCTCCCTGACCTGCACACTGCAGGGCAACTGCTGTACAAAGGCTGTTTTATCAGTCCCTGCTGTGGATTAAAATAGTATTGGTTTTAAGAATAAATAATTAAACTCACATGGGGAGGTGTCGGGTCGCGGGGCTTCCTGTGCTGTAAACCTGGTCGTCATGGAGACGGGAAGAACGCAGCTCTCGCTATTCCTTATACAATGCTGCCATCATGTGCCCATTTACTAGAACTGTTTGTTTTAATCTATCTATCTATCTATCTATCTATCTATCTATCTATCTATCTATCTATCTATCTATCTATCTATCTATCAGCTCAGTTGCCCTTTGAAATGACTCGTAATAACCTTAACCCCTGTGCAAAAATAGACATTTCAGATACATTCTTAAAATACAGCAAAAACAATATTTACAGGATAGCCAGGAGAGTACTGTGTGTATAAATAATAACGTTTTCTGTAATTGCTCTTATTTGAAATCATTCTCATGCATTTATCATGCTTACAAGATGTTCTTACTGGACTCATATCAGCAAATAGTTACTATCAGGTTTAGCTGCTCTTAGTCGAATTCACTCTTATAATTTACTGTGTGCTTTATTATTTTGCTCTTACTTGAATTGATTTTATGGTACTTTCATAACTGTTTTATCTGTATTATAATATTCTGTTATAATATTATAATATTCACACACACACAGGTACTGACCCCCCCACACACACACAGGTATTGACACACACACACACAGGTACTGACACACACACACACACACAGGCACTGACACACACACACACTGAGACACACACACACACAAACACACACACACGCACACACACACACACACACACACACACACACACACACACACACACACACACACACACAGAGACTGACACACACACACACACACGCATGTGACAAACACACGTGTTTGACAAACACACACACACACAGGGAGACACCCTGAGAGACACACACACAGGTAGTGACACACACACAGGAACTGACACACACACGTACTAACACACACACAGGTTCTGACACGCACACACACACACACACACACACACGAGACACACACACTGAGACACACACAGGTGTTTGTCACACACACAGGTACTGACACACACACACACACGCACACAGGTGCTGACACACACACACCGAGACACACACACTGACACCGAGACACACACAAACACACAGGTACTGTCACACACACAGGTACTGACACAGACACACACACAAATGTTAAATCTAGTTTAATTAATGTAGATTAGGAATAGCAGAGGACCTAATACTGATTCCAATGTGCATTATAAATATCATATGGGAGATACTGAAATTGAAGAAGGAATCTATGAAAAAGACCTAGGAGTTTATGTTGACTCAGAAATGTCTTCATCTAGACAAATGTGGGAAGCTATAAAAAAAATGCCAATAAGATGCTCGGATATATTGTGAGAAGTGTTGAATTTAAATCAAGGGAAGTAATGTTAAAACTTTACAATGCATTAGTAAGACCTCACCTAGAATATTGTGTTCAGTTCTGGTCACCTCGTTACAAAAATATTGCTGCTCTAGAAAGAGTGCAAAGAAGAGCAACCAGAATTATCCCGGGTTTAAAAGGCATGTCGTATGCAGACAGGCTAAAATAATTGAATCTATTCAGTCTTGAACAAAGAAGATTACGTGGTGATCTGATTCAAGCATTCAAAATCCTAAAAGGTATTGACAATGTCGACCCAGGGGACTTTTTCAACCTGAGAAAAGAAACAAGGACCAGGGGTCACAAATGGAGATTAGATAAAGGGGCATTCAGAACAGAAAATAGGAAGCACTTTTTTACACAGAGAATTGTGAGGGTCTGGAACCAACTCCCCAGTAATGTTGTTGAAGCTGACACCCTGGGATCCTTCAAGAAGCTGCTTGATGAGATTCTGGCATCAATAAGCAACTAACAACCAAACGAGCAAGATGGACTGAATAGGGCTTCCTCTCATTTGTAAACTTTCTTATGGAGACAGGCTGAACACAGCTTTATTCCTTATACAATGCTTCCATCGTGTGGACATTTACTAGAACTGTTTGTTCTTATCTATCTATCTATCTATCTCAGCTCAGTTGCCCTTTGAAATGACTCGTATTCACCTTAACCCCTGTGCAAAAGAGACATTTCAGATACATTCTTAAAATACAGCAAAAACAATATTTACAGGATAGCCAGGAGAGTACTGTGTGTATAAATAATAAAGTTTTTTAATTGCTCTTATTTGAAATCATTCTCATGTATTTATCATGCCTGTTCTTACTGGACTCATATCAGCAAATAGTTACTATCAGGTTTAGCTGCTCTTAGTCGAATTCACTCTTATAATTTACTGTGTGCTTTATTATTTTGCTCTTACTTGAATTGATCTTATTGTACTTTCATATCAGCTCTTATCTGTATTATAATATTCTGTAATGTGATATTTTATAATGTGATACTTTGTACTGTGATCATTTGTAACAATTGTAAGCAGCCCTGGATGTCTGCTAAGAAATAAATAATAATAACAGTAACAATGTCATTGTGAATTCATTACCTGTACTACCCATTGTAAACAGCAGAGGGCACCAGCAACCGCTTGACACTGAGCTGTGCTCTGATAAAAAAAAAAAATAATAATTTTAATAAACCAACAGTTCTAATAAATGGCCACACGATGGCAGCATTGGATAAGGAATAGCGAGAGCTGCGTTCTGCTTTTAGTCGAATTTGCTCTTGTTTATAGTTTACTGTGTGCTTTATTATTTTGCTCTTACTTGAATTGATTTATATTTTCATATCTGTATTATATATATTTTTAATGTGTTACTTTGTACTGAGAGAACTTGTAACAATTGCAAGTCACCCTGGATAACGGAGTCTGGATAAGGAAGTCTGCTAAGAAATAAACACGACTGCTACACAACGGTCAAGGGTCAAGTCTGGAAACAGCCACCCTGATTGAACTGATGAGGATGAGGAGGATGATGAGGATGAGGAGGAGGATGATATACATGTACTGTATATATATATATATATATATATATTATCACATTTGATGTAAGAGTGTTTCAGACTTTTGGTACAGATGGTAATTCTAAGTGATTTAGTTTTGCCGCTGCAACATGGTGAAAACAGCTAAACTCTTGGAGCTGTATAGAGACTCTCGGTCGTTTTCAAACACGTTTTTCTAACTCCTCTCAATCCCATGACAAAACATTGTCAATGTAAAAAACAAGTTAGAAAAATGCAACAGCCGTTTTAAAGGGTGATATCAAACACAAAAGCCCAAGTTAGGAGAAGCAATTAGGCCAATCTTGTCAAGCATCAAGCAAATAGGCACACTTGGAAAGGTGCTGGGGCCCAAGATTCACACAATTCTTCCTTCTAACTTGGCGCCTTTTTTTGATTGCTTCGCTCCACTTTCTCGCTCCACTTGAAATGCTCCTTGTATGACTTGAAGTGACTGAGACACACACACACTGAGACACACACACAAACTGAGACACACACACACTCACTGAGATACACACACACTGAGACACACACACACTGAGACAGACACAGAGAAACACACACTGAGACACACACACACACACACACACACACACACACACACACACACACACTCTGACACTCGCACACACACACAGGTACTGACACTCATACACATGCACACACACACACACACGTACTGACACACAGACACAGGTATTGACACACGCACACACACTTATGCTATGCACTTATGTTATGCTAATTGGTAAATATGCAAATTTCAACATTACAAGAGCCAATCAAATTGCGTGAAAGTTCAAAGCTGGTGGAGCTCATTTGCATACAAACTCCAGATTTAGATGCCAGTTAAATATTTAGCAAAATGTTAAATCTAGTTAAGAGAGATAACGGTCTCTGCTCAGCGGAGTGGAATGTTCAGGAGCCGGTTGCCTAGCAGCGTCTCCCCCTCCTTCTCTGCCCCGCCCCTCTCTCCCTCTCTCGTTGCTCCAGCTAGGAGTTCACATTCAGCTTCCTTAGATTATATAGCGCCATTCTTTACTAACTTTTACAAATGAGCTTATTGGAGGCTTCGTGTTTTTAAGATGGTTCAGGTGCAGTCCGGGCAGACTGACTGCAGCATCATTACAGTATACCGCACTGCCCTCGGCTTTGTGTGGAGGCTGATACACAAAATAATGAACGACTGGTAAAGAAATCACATGGATTGCTTTTTTAATGGTAAATGTATCTGGTATTCTAAGTATTACCTACAATTAATAACTCAGCTATATTCATATTCAGAATGTGATACAGTATTAAGACAGGGTCCAGTATTAGAAATAAATAAACACGCTTCAAGAGAAACAGCAGTGATGTTTATTAACCATTCCCATCCATTCTCTATATGTTTCTACATTGTGGTTGCAATCCAGAGGGACAAGGGACTCAGCGATGTTAAATAAAATAAAAAACTAGAATTAACCACAATTAACCAATATAGAAAGGAAGGGGGGAGAAATGTATTGCCTGCGTGCAGCACCTTCCACTTTCCTCTATTAAATGTCATTTGCCATGTGTCTGCCCAGTTCTGAATGCTGTCGAGATCATTTTGAATGACCTTTGCTGCTGCAACAGTGTTTGCCACTCCTCCTGTTTGGAACTGCAAACACAAGTCAAGAAGGAAGTTAGAAAGGCCAAGAGAGAGACAGAAATGAATATTGCTAAGGGGGCTAAAACCAATTCCAAAACGTTTTTCCAATATTATAACAGCAAGAGAGGAGGTTAAATGTCTAAGAGACACAAACGGCAAAATCACAGACGAAGGAAAAAAAAATAGCGAGTATATTAAATTATTACTTTACACAGGTTTTTACAAAGGAGGACACGGACAACATGCCCCACAAGTCGACCTGTTCCTATCCAATTTTAAATAACTTTAGCATAACAGAAGCAGAAGTGTTAAAGGGACTAAGAGCTCTTAAAATAAACAAATCCCCTGGGCCGGATGAGATTATTATTATTATTATTTATTTCTTAGCAGACGCCCTTATCCAGGGCGACTTACAATCGTAAGCAAATACATTTCAAGTGTTACAATACAAGTAATACAATAAGAGCAAGAAATACAATAATTTTTGTTCAGTGTGACAAACCACAATTCAATAATACAGCAGATAATAGTGATAGTTACATCAGGATATGATTAAATAGTGATAGTTACATCAGGATGTGATTAAATACAAAGTACTACAGGTTAAACACTTGGCAGATTACAGTATTCTGAAGTACAGGATTAAATGCAGTAAAATAGGGGGCAGATAAGAGCAAAATAAAGCACATTTACATGAAGGGTGATAGTGTCCCAGGATACAAACAGAGGAGTTCTACAGGTGCTGTTTGAAGAGGTGAGTCTTAAGGAGGCGCTGAATGTGGTCAGGGACTGGGCAGTCCTGACATCTGTAGGGGAAGGTCATTCCACCACTGCGGAGCAAGGGTGGAGAAGGAGCGGCTCTGGAGGCAGGGGAGCGTGAGCGGAGGTAGAGCCAGTCTTCTAGTGCAGGCGGAGCGGAGAGGTCGAGTGGGGGTGTAGGGGAGATGAGGGTCTGGAGGTAGCTGGGTGCAGTCTGGTCAAGGCATCTGTAGGCTAGTACAAGAGTCTTGAACTGGATGCGAGCGATGATCGGGAGCCAGTGGAGCGAGCGGAGTAGTGGAGTAGCGTGGGCGAAGCGAGGCAGAGAGAACACCAGGCGGGCAGCAGAGTTCTGGATGAGCTGGAGCGGACGGGTGGCGGACGCAGGGAGGCCAGCCAGGAGGGAGTTGCAGTAGTCTAGGCTCCCAATAGTACTCAAAGAAATGAAAGAAGTTATTTACAAACTGCTAACCAAGATCATGCAACAGTCTCTACAACAGGGGTTGTACCGACAGACTGGAAAATAGCAAACGTAATACCGATCTACAAAAAGGGAGACAAAACCGAACCAGGTAACTACAGACCAATAAGCCTGACTTCTATTATATGTAAACTTATGGAAACTATATTAAGATCAAAAATGGAAAATTACCAATATGGTAACAGTATCCTGGGAGACAGTCAGCACAGTTTTAGGAAAGGGAGATCATGTCTAACTAACCTACTTGACTTTTTTGAGGATGCAACATTGAAAATGGATAATTGCAAAGCATACGACATGGTTTATTTAGATTTCCAGAAAGCTTTTGACAAAGTCCCGCATAAAAGATTAATTCTCAAACTGAGCGCAGTAGGGATTCAAGGAAATGCATGCACATGGATTAGGGAGTGGTTAACAGGTAGAAAACAGAAAGTACTGATTAGAGGAGAAACCTCAAAATGGAGTGAGGTAATCAGTGGTGTACCACAGGGATCAGTATTAGGTCCTCTGCTATTCCTAATCTACATTAATGAGTTAGATTCTGGTATAGTAAGCAAACTCGTTAAATTTGCAGACAACACAAAAATAGGAGGAGTGGCAGACACTGTTGCAGCAGCAAAGGTCATTCAAAATGATCTAGACAGCATTCAGAATTGGACAGACACATGGCAAATTAAATTTAATAGAGAAAAGTGTAAAGTATTGCACGCAGGCAATACAAATGTGCATTATAAATATCATATGGGAGATAGTGAAATTGAAGAAGGAACTATGAAAAAAGACCTAGGAGTTTATGTTGACTCAGAAATGTCTTCATCTAGACAATGTGGGAAGCTATAAAAAAAGGCTAACAAGATGCTCGGATATATTGTGAGAAGTGTTGAATTTAAATCAAGGGAAGTAATGTTAAAACTCTACAATGCATTAGTAAGACCTCACCTAGAATTTTGTGTTCAGTTCTGGTCACCTCGTTACAAAAAAGGATATTGCTGCTCTAGAAAGAGTGCAAAGAAGAGCAACCAGAATTACCCCGGTTTAAAAAAGGCATGTCATATGCAGACAGGCTAAAAGAATTGAATCTATTCAGTCTTGAATAAAGAAGACTGTGGCGATCTGATTCAAACATTCAAAATCCTAAAAGGCATAGACAATGTCAACCCAGGGGACTACTTTGACTTGAAAAAAGAAAAAAGGACCAGGGGTCATAAATGGAGATTAGATAAAGGGGCATTCAGAACAGAAAATAGGAGGCATTTTTTTACACAGAGAATTGTGAGGGTCTGGAACCAACTCCCCAGTAATGTTGTTGAAGGTGACACCCTGGGATCCTTCAAGAAGCTGCTTGATGAGATTCTGGGATCAATAAGCTACTAACAACCAAACGAGCAAGATGAGCTGAATGGCCTCCTCTCGTTTGTAAACTTTCTTATGTTCTTATGTTCTAACCAGAATGATATCAAATGATTTCAAGTCAAAACGTTTGCTACCAAACCAGTTTATTTCTTATTCAACCTATAGCATTGTAGGCCTATATTATTTAAAATAAATAACACTCAATCCAATACGACTTCCAATTATTCTGATTATTTCATGGGTTGTAATTAAACCTTATAACCGTAATTGTAATCGTGACTACAATGGTGCTAAAATACAATAATGTGGATGGATATTGAATTGAGTCTACTAAAGGCTGCCATTCATACCTGAATTCATTGTATGAGGGACGTTCTAAATGTTTTTAAAACACATACACTAATGGGAACCACTCATTTTCAGCTTAGCCACCGCACTTTTCATATAGTGTTTTTTTCTGTGAAGTTTTTGCTCCATTGTATAATTTTGCACACGACTACTGGCCACGATTGCCTCAGGTGGATACACTAAGAACGTAAGCCTTTATATACCTGAAATATGTCATTAGCATTTCTGATTTGATTACCTTAAGTTATATAGGCTACCCCTTTGCTCCTATAAACAAATGCATTTGTTTTGTGTGTGAATTAAATAATGAGGACTAACAGTTTTGTTTATCCAATAACGCAGCTTCATTCATTTTAGTGCAGTTTTAGGTAAATAGGTTATACGCGTGAATTTGGTTTAAAAAAATGGCAAAATATTCATATGCAATACAGCCTTAGTATTTACTTTCGTGCGTAAATACATTTCCGTAAATATTTTGTGAGTAAAAAAATAAATCTTGTTCCAAGGGAAAATAACTCTTTAGATATATAATGAGCTGAAAGCAATCACTCACATTGGAGCTCCCCCCTCAGCTCCTGTTTGGTAACGCGCTACAATAAAGAGCTTAATCCTGTGGTCAGTACTAAAGCTGGGGATCAGGTGATCTTTTTTTGATACAATTGGTACTAGATTAGTACGGAGCTGGGGGTGATCCTGAGATAGTACCGTAGTAGTACGCAGCTCGTTGCAATTGACCCACTACGTTCAGGGTGAAGGGTTTGTGGGTTTGTTGTTTTACTGTATAAAACACTGAATATGAATTTCAAGTCGGTGCGACTGCCATTGTGAAACATTGTTAAATGGTTGCTGTTCCCTTCTCCCTGCTTCTGTGTTATGATGTTCATGTGATGTTAGAGGATGTAGTAAGTTGATGCTTTTGGACATATTCAAATGTATATATTGATTACTATCTTTGTCCTTCAGACTAAGATGTGCTAGCTAGTCTTTGTCATTACTTCAAACACGAATATATTACAAAATGATGATAAATATATTGAAAAGCCAGCACTATGAATGTTATCACATTATGATTTAGTTACAAACTCTGCACTCTGAACACAAGGATGATTTTCTACACACCTGTCTATACACACACCTATCTATCTATCTATCTATCTATACACACATAAATATAGATAGATAGATAGATAGATAGATAGATAGATAGATAGATAGATAGAGAGATAGATAGATAGATCTATCTATCTATATATATATATATATATATATACACAGAGAGAGAGAGAGAGAGAGAGAGAGAGAGAGAGAGAGAGTTTGTTTTTGTTGTTCATACAAAAATAAAATTTAAATACAGAAAAATGGCTGTTTTGCTTTATTAAATAGGACTATCTAGTACACATGAGCCTAAAGGGTTAATACAAATGTTATAAATGTATTGACTTTTTCCCAAATATTATTATTTTATACCAATTTCAGAGGTAAAAATGCCAGATACAATAGTTTCAAAATCTGGTACCTGGAGTGCACATTCATTTTTGCATCTGGAGTTGAAGAGGTTAATAGAGAAAAGTGTAAGGTACTGCATGCAGGCAATAAAAATGTGCATTATAAATACCATATGGGAGATACTGAAATTGAAGAAGGAATCTATGAAAAAGACCTTTTGTTGTAATGCTGCCTGTAAAGCAGAAGTGCCTATAAGATAATCAACGGTTAAGTAAGGTTCCATTTCTGAACATGAAGCAATAATGCAGTTGTGTGAAGAACATTCTAAATATTGGAAAACAACTTTTAGGGAAGTAGGTGTACGTGACTCAGGTCATGTAAGAATGAGTCTGTTCAACTATAAGACTGCTTGCTAACTCGGCTGCAACAGAGACTTTTTGCAGACTCTCTTGCTCTTGAATAATACAAGAAAAGAAAACACTGGTTTTGGAACCGGACTCTCACTCAGAGTGACTATCAAAGGTTAGCAGCCCAATTCAAGTTGTGTGAGGATAATTGGATTCTTACAATATTTTAAAAGTTGTAAAATATTTTTATGAATAATAAAAGTCTTCACACCCTTGAACATTTTTCAGCAGTTTCTTTAAGCCACAGCTACTGACTTTGGAGGGACGGCTTGATCGAGGCAGCGTATTGGTGGTTCCAACCTGTTTCCACTTTACAGTGATGGACCTGACAGTGCCCCAAGAGATATTCAAAGACATTGAAAGTTTCTTATAGCCTTCCCCCAATCTGTACCTTTCAATAACTTTATCCCAGAGTTCTTTTGGCAGCTCCTTGTTCAGCATGTTTTGCCATTTGCTTCAAATTCACTTCATACAACAGAAACAGCTTGATTCTTTATCCAGGAGTATTCAAATCAGTTGAACTACTGTGATTGGACACAGATGGGCTCTATTTAACTTATTATGTGCCTTGTTAAGGCAATTTGTTGTACCTGAGCTAATTTGGGTTTGCTATGACAAAGGGTGTGAAGACTTATGCAATCAAGACTTTTTGTTTTTTTATTTTTAATTACTTTTTGAATATTTCTATAATTGTTCTTTTACGTTGAAAGTGTAGATGATGTTGTGTAGATCAGTGAAACAAACTCCTACTTTAATATTCCTTGTACAGTAAACCCCTCGGAGTGCAGACCTACCGCACTTCTGACCAGTGCCGAGGCCTTTCAACCACACGACAGCTCTAATGAAGATCAAATCAAATAAAAACTACAAGCATTTAATAATAATAATAATAATAATAATAATAATAATGAAGGCATACATTTCCTGTATCCAGCCTCAGTTTCTGCCTCAGAATTAGTGCTTGGTTATTATTTATGTGTACTGGGTGAGGAGTTACAAAAAAGCAGTTGTCTGAGAGGTGAAAACCGTGTCAGTTTGACAGAAAGGTCTTTGTGGGTTTTTTTTCAAAGCAACTGGAAATATAAAACAAGGAACCTTTTTTTTGCAAACTCATGATCATTAATGCAAAATAACGTTCATTTTAAAACTGCATAATCATCAATGATAAGATCAGTATTGAGCAGCACATTTCCTGAGAGCACACAATGTGTTGTCAATTTGTTAAACATTGTGGGGAGTGAGTGGCCAGGCTGCAGTTCTGTCTGCACTGAACTCAGACATCAACATACATACCCTGCCTCCGCAGCCCTCCACTACTCATTGTGTCTGCCCCAGTCACACACACCCCTTCCACAGGGAAAATAACCAGCACATCTGCAAGACATACAGAGGGAAAATATATACAATAAATGCAGTATCCACCCTTGTTTTATGGTGACATGGACAACATTTTACACTTGCTTTGCAAATAAACTCAGAACTATGTATTTATACTTTGTTATGGGGGTTTATTCTGCATGAACTCTGAACTGTGTGCTTATACTTTGTTATGGGGTTTATTCTGCACTTTGAACTCTGAACTGTGTGCTTATACTTTGTTATGGGGGTTTATTCTGCATGAACTCTGAACTGTGTGCTTATACTTTGTTATGGGGGTTTATTCTGCATGAACTCTGAACTGTGTGCTTATACTTTGTTATGGGGGTTTATTCTGCATGAACTCTGAACTGTGTGCTTATACTTTGTTATGGGGGTTTATTCTGCATGAACTCTGAACTGTGTGCTTATACTTTGTTCTTGTGGTTTATTCTGCATGAACTCTGAACTGTGTGCTTATACTTTGTTATGGGGGGTTTATTCTTTGTTATGGGGGGTTTATGAACTCTGAACTGTGTGCTTATACTTTGTTATGGGGGTTTATTCTTCATGAACTCTGAACTGTGTGCTTATACTTTGTTCTTGTGGTTTATTCTGCATGAACTCTGAACTGTGTGCTTATACTTTGTTATGTGCTTATACTTTGGGGTTTATTCTGCTTGAACTCTGAACTGTGTGCTTATACTTTGTTATGGGGGTTTATTCTGCATGAACTCTGAACTGTGTGCTTATACTTTGTTATGGTGGTTTATTCTGCATGAACTCTGAACTGTGTGCTTATACTTTGTTATGGGGGTTTATTCTGCATGAACTCTGAACTGTGTGCTTATACTTTGTTATGGTGGTTTATTCTGCATGAACTCTGAACTGTGTGCTTATACTTTGTTATGGTGGTTTATTCTGCATGAACTCTGAACTGTGTGCTTATACTTTGTTATGGGGGTTTATTCTTTATTATCAACTTGTATGAACTCTGAACTGATGTGCTTATACTTTGTTATGGGGGTTTATTCTGCATCAATGCTTTGTAAAATTGGGATGGATTTTACAGGATGCTTTGTAAATTAGGATTGGGATGGATAGGATGGATAGGAAGATCGTCTCCAGGATGCTCTGTGTTACATTAGGATGGATAGGAAGATCCTCTCCAGGATGCTCTGTGTTACATTAGGATGGATAGGAAGAAGGATCCATTAGGATGGATAGGAAGATCCTCCAGGATGCTCTGTGTTACATTAGGATGGATGGATCCAGGAAATGATGGATAATCCTCTCAGGAGGATGCTTTTTTATTATTAGGATGATTTTCCAGGATGTCTGGTTCATTGTGGATAGGAAATTGATATATCATTATTGTTTTTTGTGGGTTTACAGTTCTTGTGGGTTTTGTTATGTATAGGAAAACCTCTTACCATGAACTGTGCTATGCCCTTGTTATTAAAGCAGCTGTTTGAGAATACCCTTGCTGCTTAAATGTCTAACTGGATGAATTCCCATCCTTTTTTGATCCAAAGACAACTTTGTTATGGGGGGGATGTCTGCCTCCATGTTAATAAATCTAGTTTGTGAACTGGATGTCATGAGCCAGCTCGATCGCCCAAAACAGCGCAACAACATCCAACAAGTTGTTGATACTGTCTCTGAACTGACCAAATAAAATTGCAAATGAATGTACTGACTGTGTTTTACTTGTTTGCATCATTAATAATTAACACAACAGTAAATACAACACAACTTAAAAGAAAGGAGAGAATCTCTACAGCACGAGCCTCCTCAGATCCCCGCTGTTCAATTGAACCTGGCAGCTGAGGTGACCTTCACAGTGACAGAGAGGGTGGAGGGACAGCAGGCCCTGGAGAAGGTGAGGTCCAGATGACGGCCAGCTTTGTGGGTAGGGGAGGATGGAGAGAGACAGAAGTTGAAGGAGTGAAGGAGAGGGAGGAATCCGGCAGAGTGGCTGGGGTTGGAGAGATGGATATTGAAGTCACCTAACAGGACAGTTGGGGTAGACAAAGAGGGGAGGGAGGAGAGTAGATAGTCAAGTTCATTGAGAAAGTGAGCGAGAGGTCCAGGGGGGCGGTACAGTACAATTAGCAGGAGTTGACAGGGAGAGGTTAGTTGGACAGCATGAAATTCAAAGGTGTTTACAGAGAGTGAGGAGAGGTCAGAGGGGACAGAAAAGAGTAAGGAGGGAGAGAGGAGAACACCAGTCCCACCTCCCCGTCCAGTGAGACTAGTTTGTGAACAGGGTATGGGACAGGACGTAGAGAGAGGACAGGGCGGCAGGAGTTACAGTGTTATCTGGGGACAGCCAGGTTTCAGTGAGAGCAAGGAAATCGAGAGTGAGGTGGGAGGCAAAGGCAGAGATGAAATCAGCTTTGTTAGCAGAGGAGTGACAGTTCCAGAGTGCACCAGAGAGTGTGCGGGAGGGGGGGAGAGGCAGAGGGATGAGGTTAGAGGGGTTGGAGGAGCAGCAGCGGAGAGAGGGCAGAGGGCGAGGGCGAGAGGATAGAAGAGGGATGTGAGAGACAGTCATAGCAGGACAGGCAAGACAAATAGGTACAGTGGGAGCAGTGGGGGGGAGGGTACAGACCTGACTAGTAGATGGCTTCTTCCAGAGCGCTGTTAGGTTCGGATCTATTCGAACAGCGTTTCAGCGCAGGCCTCCCCTTGCTGGACTCCCACAGCTAGACTCCAGGCTCTTTTGTTGAGGCGCTTCGGTTATCTGGTGCTTCGTGCTGCTGCAGAAATAGCCTGCCTGATTAATATAACAACTGGGTGGGAAAAGAAAAAACTGAACTGTGTGGAAACCAATCAAATAGCGAATCAACTTCTATTCAATTTAACCACACTCACCTGGTACTAATCACACACTACCTCACCTAATTCAAACACCACCTTACAATGTTACTGAATGTAGTTAATTTAAAATTACTTGAAGCAGAAACTTACCTATCTGCCTCAGACCCCAGTTACCTGTAGACTGACCACTAGTAGATTCACTCAGCTTAAATAGGTTCCAAACTCACTTTGCAAGGGAACTGGCAACAGCAGCTAACTGCTCTAGCGACAGTAAAAAAAAAAAATACTTTTTTCACACACTTCAATGGGATCACACCACTACAGGAGGCTGTGTGGAGACCAATCCAATTGCAAATCACTGTCTAATCAAGTTAAAATTAACCACACTCCCTGGTAAAAATCACAAATTGCAAATCAACCTCTATTCAAATAGCCACACTACCTGGTACTAATGACACACACACACTACCTCACTAAATTGAAACACCAACTTAATAATGTTACTTAAATATAGTTAATTTAAAATTACTCGGAGCAGGATCAATTACCTCTCTTGCCTCAGACTCTGGTTACCTGTAGACTCCCACAGCGAGACTCCCGGCTCTTTTGTTGAGTCTCTTCGGTTGCAGGCGCTTCGTGCTGGTGCAGAAATAGCCTGCCTGATTAATATAACAACTATCTGCCTCAGACCCCAGTTACTTGTAGAGATGTATAGGTGCCGTGCAGCCCAGGTTTGTCGCCGTGTAAAGCTGCAGCTCCTGGATTTGTATTCAGCCATCTGGCGAAGATAAACACACTTTAGTACACAAAACAAGACTTTCACTCACATCTTAATCGTCCTCTTTTCCTCCCATTAACCACAACAAAAAAATGATTATGGCGTCACGTACCCCTAAAGTACCCTCAGCCCGGCCCCCCTCCGATAGCTAGTTCAATCACATCTCCTCCAAATCATGACTAAAACTTTGCTCGTGAGGGTGATAACTCCTGGTACCGACACCCCCCCCTTCCTGAATGGCTGGCTTCTGACTGCCCCTGAAATGAACTGCCCAACCATTCTGTACGAGGCAGTTCCTGTTGTACAGTGTGCTCTCACAGATCGAGAGGGTGACTGTTGATTCAGATTCAATCACTCTCTGTCACAAACTTCTTTGACAGAGGGCTCCACCTCAAAGCTCCTGAAAATGAAAGCCAAAGTTTGAAATCCCTGAAACAAAGAAAAAAAGAAATGTTTGCTGTGTTTGCTGTGTGTGTCTGTGAGAGAGTGTTATATTCTTTGTTACACAGTGTTCAAGAGTTTGTTACAGATATTTTAGCCAAGATGAAAATAGCTCAACTTTAGTTGTCGGTTGGGACCCTCATTAGCCAGGGTGTATGTGTTCTTGAGGATGGCCAGTTTGTGACGGTTATCTAAAATAAAAACTTCGGCATCATGGTTATGTTAACCACATCATTTAAAAATGGTGCCCTTATCTATTTGAACCAATGCATTTGAGCTAGTGCTTGCCTACAGTTAAGTGGCATTCAGGATATCCATGCATTGTGTTTTAGGGGGTTCATTTATCCTTGGTTGTTGGTTGCTCTGTGCAATAGACTGTCTGGTGTTTACTGCAGGCAGTGCTCAACAACAGAGCTGCCTGTTATCTTAATTGCGCCGGTCGCAGCAACAAGCCTCAGTCTTCAGGACGCACTCGGCACTTAAATAAACCTGTTGTTTTCCACATACAGGGGAGAGGGGATGCTTGGTCACAATGGGGTTTGCAAGCTAAAAGTGTCCCTCCCTTCATCTGTTCATCCATGTCCTTCTCAAAATCATTCCAAGATGTATCTTAAAAACCATCGGAAATACTGAAACAATGTCCATCAGTTGAAGTCACAAACTTCTCCAGTGACACTTGAACCTGTCTTCTTCATTCAAAACTTAAAACCTGACCCTTGTATGGATGTGTGTGTGTGCGTGTTTGTAGGGTCTTCGCGTGTTTGTAGGGTCTTGACATTGACATTGAATAATGGTGGTAGAAGATGTGAAAAACTAATACATGTAAATTATTATTATTAGTCACCAAGAAGAATGTTTTAACTTATTTGTAGGTGAAAGTACAGCTCATTACAAAGACAGCCTAACAGTGGTCGACATGTGATCATAATGCATTATATCACTTAAAGTTTATAAATTGTATATTGCACAAAACAGCTTAACTGGCTATGCCCAATGCCTCTGGTCACTGAAGGTGCATCTCCTATCATTATGTTAGAGCCAACAAGCAATTAAAGGGTCCCAATTTGCCTGTAAATATTTGTGTTATTATTATTTATTATTTTTATTTAGCAGATGCCCTTATCCAGGGCGACTTACAATTGTTACAAGATATCACATTATTTTTTTTTACATACAATTACCCATTTATACAGTTGGTTTTTACTGGAGCAATCTAGGTAAAGTACCTTGCTCAAGGGTACAGCAGCAGTGTCCCCCAGCTGGGATTGAACCCACGACCCTCCTGTCAAGAGTCCAGAGCCCTAACCACTACTCCACACTGCTGCCCTAGTTCTGTCTATCGCAAGTGTTCTCTACTTAAACATAATGAGCATTGGATACAATTTGAATAAATGAATTATTATACTATGGAGCTGACACTGGTACCTAGATTTCCCTCTTGTTTTACTTCATCCAGGTTATAATTCACTGGTGAATGATGATATTGGTGGAACTACCTCACAGCTGAAGCTTACTTATGGCTCTATTTGTCGAAAGTGATATTTGTGTTTCTTCATATTACATTTGTTACAAATCAAACTGTGGCTTTTTATTTTCAGGAGCTTTGAGGTGGAGCCCCTCTGTCAAAGAGGTTACACAGCATATGAGCAGAATGTGGTTAAAAAGCGCCTGCAATACACCCCAGATAGGGAGGGTTTGTCAACAGCCAAGAGAGACAACAAGTTCAAGAAAAACACCTGACCACATGTTTTTACACAAGATGATTTAACAAGTCATTTTTCCTTAGAAAGTGAATTTATGATGCCTCATTTAACCAGAATAAGGAACATGCATTTTCATTTAACCAGAATAAGGAACATGCATTTTCATTTAACCAGAATGAGGAACATGCATTTTCAAAAAGAAATCTTAACTGTATGCAATTATCAGTTAAACAATTAAATGTATATGTTACTGATAATTGTATACACTAGATAATTGTATATAACTGTTACAGTAAGCACCTGGGCTATGCAATTAACAGGAATATGTGATATGACTTAATATGATGTGCTTCTGATATTAAAGTTAGATTTCAGTGTCACCTGCATGAATTATCTCTTAATACATTCAGGATATATTGAACATTTCACCAGCGTAATTGTTGTGTTTACAATTAGAAAAACAGGAACTTGAGATCTCAAACTAACATTTTTTTCCTCGAGGTATTGGGGTAATTCTAAAGGTTTTCTTGCGTTCATCTAGAGGTTTTTTTAGGGGGACGTCTGGCAACACAGCAAAAAATACACTGTGCATGCCTGAAGAAAAATTAAAATACTGTAGCTCCTAAATGACTTTATCGATTTCTTCGGGTACACAAAAAGGCAGTGAGTCCCTGCCTGCCAAATACGGGGTTTAAAAACACAGCCAGTTTTTTTTTTAGCAATTTTAGTGCAAAAAAAAAAAAAAAAAGTGTGAATAATTTGAAAACATTTTTTCGCCATTCTGTCACTTTTAAGCTACCGAACGGATTTTCACAAAACCTGGGAAAATGGGGTTTAAACAAGGCTCTGTCAGCCACTCAGTATCATTACTAAAAACAAAAAACTAAGCTTGAAGTGACGGTAAAAAGCACGAAACCTGGGAAAATGGGGTTTAAACAAGGCTCTGTCAGCCACTCAGTATCATTATTAAAAACAAAAACTAAGCTTGAAGTGACGGTAAACCTGGGAAAATGGGGTTTAAACAAGGCTCTGTCAGCCACTCAGTATCATTATTAAAACAAAAGACTAAGCTTGAAGTGACGGTAAGAAGCAAAACCTGGGAAAATGGGGTTTAAACAAGGCTCTGTCAGCCACTCAGTATCATTATTAAAAACAAAAACTAAGCTTGAAGTGACGGTAAGAAGCACGAAACCTGGGAAAATGGGGTTTAAACAAGCTCTGTCAGCCACTCAGTATCATTATTAAAAACAAAAGACTAGGCTTGAAGTGACGGTAAGAAGCACGAAACCTGGGAAAATGGGGTTTAAACAAGGCTCTGTCAAAGTATCATTATTAAAAACAAAAGACTAAGCTTGAAGTGACGGTAAGAGCTGACAAATCTAAAAGCACAGGAAATTGTCAGATAAGACCGCCACTGCGCTCTTACCAAACCTCACCCATGTTCTGACAAGGCTTTCCAGCACACACTGCTTAACTGCTACAGCAGGTGTGGTTACTTCAGACAACATTTGTTGTCACCACTGGGCTGGTCAGTGGGTTGCTGAGGATTCAAAACAGCCTAATAGATATCCTTAGAAGAGTGTGACAGGCTAGCTACAGGGATGACGTCAGGCCAGAAAGAATCACACACACAGGCAGTAGTGATGAGTGAAACTGACCTGCAATGGCTGTGCTCAGTACGTTTATTAAACAAAATAAAAGGTTTAAACAGAAAACAGGACACTGCACTTGAGGCCAAAATAAAGACAAACAAAACAGATTAACACTAAACAAACTGGACAAACAGACAAACAAACACGGTGAGTTTAAACAACTAACAATTATTATTTTAGTTTATTTTCGTTAACTTTACCTCCTTCTCCAAACCCGTTCTCCACTCACCGAACACACCACCCCGAGTGAGTGAAACATGCATCTATATATACTGTTGTGCTGGGATTCAATTACTAATTAATTATTCACTTGAATCCCAGCACATGAACTAATTATGTGCAACCTCGTGCTCACATATTAAATACTTTAAATGCATGTGAAGTGATGTGCAATCCCTGTGTCTAAATACAATTATACATTTTAAATAACTCACATTTCCACAAAGAGTCACTGTCCTTTCTAACTGAAACCAGAACAACCATGGTAATGACTGAATTAGTTATTGGTTCAATCTCTTCATTTTTTAAGGTATTCCACTGAAAATGTGTACTATTAACTATAAACAACATTACTATGTGTAGGCTACTTTTCAACACAAAGATGACAGTTCCATGACACTATACATAAATATTCAATGTGTGTCCTTTCTCTCTGCAGTTTAATAATT
>JAHFZB010000751.1:0-11935 GCA_036884735.1 Huso huso
AGGCTCTGAATGAGTGGAACAACTCACGAGCTTGAAATGAACCCAGGCTCTGAATGATGAAGAACACTCACAGGCTGAATGAATGACAGGCTCTGAATGAAAGAACACTCCTGAGCTTGAAATGAACTCACAGGCTCTGAATGAGTGAAGAACACTCTCACGAGCTTGAAATGAACTCACAGGCTCTGAATGAGCGAAGAACACTCACGAGCTTGAAATGAACTCACAGGCTCTGAATGAACGAAGAACACTCTCACGAGCTTGAAATGAACTCAGGCTCTGAATGAGTGAAGAACACTCACGAGCTTGAAATGAACTCAAATGAGTGAAGAACACTCTCACGAGCTTGAAATGAACTCACAGGCTCTGAATGAGTGAAGAACACTCTCCACCAGCTTGAAATGAACTCACAGGCTCTGAATGAGTGAAGAACACTCTCACGAGCTTGAAATGAACTCACAGGCTCTGAATGAGTGAAGAACACTCTCACGAGCTTGAAATGAACTCACAGGCTCTGAATGAGTGAAGAACACTCTCACGAGCTTGAAATGAACTCACAGGCTCTGAATGAGTGAAGAACACTCTCACGAGCTTGAAATGAACTCACAGGCTCTGAATGAGTGAAGAACACTCTCACGAGCTTGAAATGAACTCACAGGCTCTGAATGAGTGAAGAACACTCTCACGAGCTTGAAATGAACTCACAGGCTCTGAATGAGTGAAGAACACTCTCACGAGCTTGAAATGAACTCACAGGCTCTGAATGAGTGAAGAACACTCTCACGAGCTTGAAATGAACTCACAGGCTCTGAATGAGTGAAGAACACTCTCACGAGCTTGAAATGAACTCACAGGCTCTGAATGAGTGAAGAACACTCTCATGAGCTTGAAATGAACTCACAGGCTCTGAATGAGTGAAGAACACTCTCACGAGCTTGAAATGAACTCACAGGCTCTGAATGAGTGAAGAACACTCACGAGCTTGAAATGAACTCACAGGCTCTGAATGAGCGAAGAACACTCTCACGAGCTTGAAATGAACCCACAGGCTCTGAATGAGCGAAGAACACTCTCACGAGCTTGAAATGAACTCACAGGCTCTGAATGAGTGAAGAACACTCTCACGAGCTTGAAATGAACTCACAGGCTCTGAATGAGAGAAGAACACTCTCACGAGCTTGAAATGAACTCACAGGCTCTGAATGAGTGAAGAACACTCACGAGCTTGAAATGAACTCACAGGCTCTGAATGAGTGAAGAACACTCCCCCGAGCTTGAAATGCACTCACAGGCTCTGAATGAGTGAAGAACACTCTCACGAGCTTGAAATGAACTCACAGGCTCTGAATGAGTGAAGAACACTCTCACGAGCTTGAAATGAACTCCACAGGCTCTGAATGAGTGAAGAACACTCTCACGAGCTTGAAATGAACCCACAGGCTCTGAATGAGTGAAGAACACTCTCACGAGCTTGAAATGAACTCAGGCTCTGAATGAGTGAAGAACACTCTCACGAGCTTGAAATGAACTCACAGGCTCTGAATGAGTGAAGAACACTCACGAGCTTGAAATGAACCCACAGGCTCTGAATGAGCGAAGAACACTCTCACGAGCTTGAAATGAACTCACAGGCTCTGAATGAGTGAAGAACACTCTCACGAGCTTGAAATGAACTCACAGGCTCTGAATGAGTGAAGAACACTCTCACGAGCTTGAAATGAACCCACAGGCTCTGAATGAGTGAAGAACACTCTCACGAGCTTGAAATGAACCCACAGGCTCTGAATGAGTGAAGAACACTCTCACGAGCTTGAAATGAACTCACAGGCTCTGAATGAGTGAAGAACACTCTCACGAGCTTGAAATGAACTCACAGGCTCTGAATGAGAGAAGAACACTCTCACGAGCTTGAAATGAACTCACAGGCTGCCTGAATGAGTGAGAACACTATCCGAGCTTGAAATGAACTCCACAGGCTCTGAATGAGTGAAGAACACTCTAACAAGCTTGAAATGAACCCACAGGCTCTGAATGAGTGAAGAACACTCTCACGAGCTTGAAATGAACTCACAGGCTCTGAATGAGTGAAGAACACTCTCATGAGCTTGAAATGAACCGACAGGCTCTGAATGAGTGAAGAACACTCTCATGAGCTTGAAATGAACCCACAGGCTCTGAATGAGAGAAGAACACTCTCACGAGCTTGAAATGAACTCACAGGCTCTGAATGAGTGAAGAACACTCTCACGAGCTTGAAATGAACTCCACAGGCTCTGAATGAGTGAAGAACACTCTCACGAGCTTGAAATGAACTCACAGGCTCTGAATGAGTGAAGAACACTCTCACGAGCTTGAAATGAACTCACAGGCTCTGAATGAGTGAAGAACACTCACGAGCTTGAAGAACTCACAGGCTCTGAATGAGGAAGAACACTCTGAAATGAACTCACAGGCTCTGAATGAGTGAAGAACACTCTCACGAGCTTGAAATGAACTCACAGGCTCTGAATGAGTGAAGAACACTCTCGAGCTTGAAATGAACTCACAGGCTCTGAATGAGAAGAACACTCTCACGAGCTTGAAATGAACTCACAGGCTCTGAATGAGTGAAGAACACTCTCCACGAGCTTGAAATGAACTCACAGGCTCTGAATGAGTGAAGAACACTCTCCACGAGCTTGAAATGAACTCACAGGCTCTGAATGAGTGAAGAACACTCTCACGAGCTTGAAATGAACTCACAGGCTCTGAATGAGTGAAGAACACTCTCACAGCTTGAAATGAACCCACAGGCTCTGAATGAGTGAAGAACACTCTCACGAGCTTGAAATGAACTCACAGGCTCTGAATGAGTGAAGAACACTCTCACGAGCTTGAAATGAACTCACAGGCTCTGAATGAGTGAAGAACACTCACGAGCTTGAAATGAACTCACAGGCTCTGAATGAGTGAAGAACACTCAAATGAGGCTCTTGAAATGAACCCACAGGCTCTGAATGAGTGAAGAACACTCTCACGAGCTTGAAAATGAACCCACAGGCTCTGAATGAGTGAAGAACACTCTCACGAGCTTGAAATGAACTCACAGGCTCTGAATGAGTGAAGAACACTCTCACGAGCTTGAAATGAACTCACAGGCTCTGAATGAGTGAAGAACACTCTCACGAGCTTGAAATGAACTCACAGGCTCTGAATGAGTGAAGAACACTCACGAGCTTGAAATGAACTCACAGGCTCTGAATGAGTGAAGAACACTCTCACGAGCTTGAAATGAACCCACAGGCTCTGAATGAGTGAAGAACACTCTCACGAGCTTGAAATGAACTCACAGGCTCTGAATGAGCGAAGAACACTCTCACGAGCTTGAAATGAACTCACAGGCTCTGAATGAGTGAAGAACACTCACGAGCTTGAAATGAACTCACAGGCTCTGAATGAACTCACAGGCTCTGTGAAGAACACTCTCACGAGCTTGAAATGAACCCACAGGCTCTGAATGAGTGAAGAACACTCTCCACGAGCTTGAAATGAACTCACAGGCTCTGAATGAGAGAAGAACACTCTCACGAGCTTGAAATGAACCCACAGGCTCTGAATGAGTGAAGAACACTCTCACGAGCTTGAAATGAACCCACAGGCTCTGAATGAGTGAAGAACACTCTCACGAGCTTGAAATGAACCCACAGGCTCTGAATGAGAGAAGAACACTCTCATGAGCTTGAAATGAACCCACAGGCTCTGAATGAGTGAAGAACACTCTCACGAGCTTGAAATGAACTCACAGGCTCTGAATGAGTGAAGAACACTCTCACGAGCTTGAAATGAACTCACAGGCTCTGAATGAGTGAAGAACACTCTCACGAGCTTGAATGAACCCACAGGCTCTGAATGAGTGAAGAACACTCTCACGAGCTTGAAATGAACTCACAGGCTCTGAATGAGTGAAGAACACTCTCTCTGGGTGAGCTTGAAATGAACCCACAGGCTCTGAATGAGTGAAGAACACTCTCACGAGCTTGAAATGAACTCACAGGCTCTGAATGAGTGAAGAACACTCTCACGAGCTTGAAAATGAACTCACAGGCTCTGAATGAGTGAAGAACACTCTCACGAGCTTGAAATGAACTCACAGGCTCTGAATGAGTGAAGAACACTCTCACGAGCTTGAAATGAACTCACAGGCTCTGAATGAGTGAAGAACACTCTCACGAGCTTGAAATGAACTCACAGGCTCTGAATGAGTGAAGAACACTCTCACGAGCTTGAAATGAACTCACAGGCTCTGAATGAGTGAAGAACACTCTCACGAGCTTGAAATGAACTCACAGGCTCTGAATGAGTGAAGAACACTCTCACGAGCTTGAAATGAACTCACAGGCTCTGAATGAGTGAAGAACACTCTCACGAGCTTGAAATGAACTCACAGGCTCTGAATGAGTGAAGAACACTCTGACGAGCTTGAAATGAACTCACAGGCTCTGAATGAGTGAAGAACACTCTGACTCACAGGCTCTGAATGAGTGAAGAACACTCTCGAGCTTGAAATGAACTCACAGGCTCTGAATGAGTGAAGAACACTCTCACGAGCTTGAAATGAACTCACAGGCTCTGAATGAGTGAAGAACACTCTCACGAGCTTGAAATGAACTCACAGGCTCTGAATGAGTGAAGAACACTCTCACGAGCTTGAAATGAACTCACAGGCTCTGAATGAGTGAAGAACAGAAATGAACTCACAGGCTCTGAATGAGAGAAGAACACTCTCCTGAAATGAACTTGAAAAGAACTCACAGGCTTGAATGGCTCTGAGTGAAGAACACTCACACGAGCTTGAAATGAACTCACAGGCTCTGAATGAGTGAAGAACACTCTCCTGAGCTTGAAATGAACTCACAGGCTCTGAATGAGTGAAGAACACTCTCACGAGCTTGAAATGAACTCACAGGCTCTGAATGAGTGAAGAACACTCTCAGCTTGAAATGAACTCACAGGCTCTGAATGAGGAAGAACACTCTCCTGAGAACTTCTGAATGGTGAAGAACACTCCTGAGAGCTTGAACTGAACTCACAGGCTCTGAATGAGTGAAGAACACTCTCCACGAGCTTGAAATGAACTCACAGGCTCTGAATGAGTGAAGAACACTCTCAGCTTGAAATGAACTCACAGGCTCTGAATGAGTGAAGAACACTCTCACGAGCTTGAAATGAACCCACAGGCTCTGAATGAGTGAAGAACACTCTCACGAGCTTGAAATGAACTCACAGGCTCTGAATGAGTGAAGAACACTCTCCACGAGCTTGAAATGAACTCACAGGCTCTGAATGAGTGAAGAACACTCTCACGAGCTTGAAATGAACCCACAGGCTCTGAATGAAGAAGAACACTCACGAGCTTGAAATGAACTCACAGGCTCTGAATGAGTGAAGAACACTCTCGAGCTTGAAATGAACTCACAGGCTCTGAATGAGTGAAGAACACTCTCACGAGCTTGAAATGAACTCACAGGCTCTGAATGAGTGAAGAACACTCTCCGAGCTTGAATGAACTCACAGGCTCTGAATGAGTGAAGAACACTCTCACGAGCTTGAAATGAACTCACAGGCTCTGAATGAGTGAAGAACACTCTCCACGAGCTTGAAATGAACTCACAGGCTCTGAATGAGTGAAGAACACTCTCATGAGCTTGAAATGAACTCACAGGCTCTGAATGAGCGAAGAACACTCTCAGAAAATGAACTCACAGGCTCTGAATGAGTGAAGAACACTCTCTGAGCTTGAAATGAACTCACAGGCTCTGAATGAGTGAAGAACACTCTCACGAGCTTGAAATGAACTCACAGGCTCTGAATGAGTGAAGAACACTCTCCGAGCTTGAAATGAACTCACAGGCTCTGAATGAGTGAAGAACACTCTCACGAGCTTGAAATGAACTCACAGGCTCTGAATGAGAAGAACACTCTCACGAGCTTGAAATGAACTCACAGGCTCTGAATGAGGAAGAACACTCTCACGAGCTTGAAATGAACTCTCTGACAGGAAATGAGTGAACACTCTGAATGTGGGTGAAGAAGAACTGAAATGAACTCACAGGCTCTGAATGAACAACACTCTCACGAGCTTGAAAATGAACTCACAGGCTCTGAATGAGTGAAGAACACTCTCCACGAGCTTGAAATGAACTCACAGGCTCTGAATGAGTGAAGAACACTCTCGAGCTTGAAATGAACTCACAGGCTCTGAATGAGTGAAGAACACTCTCACGAGCTTGAAATGAACCCACAGGCTCTGAATGAGTGAAGAACACTCTCACGAGCTTGAAATGAACTCACAGGCTCTGAATGAGAAGAACACTCTCACGAGCTTGAAATGAACTCACAGGCTCTGAATGAGTGAAGAACACTCTCACGAGCTTGAAATGAACTCACAGGCTCTGAATGAGTGAAGAACACTCTCACGAGCTTGAAATGAACTCACAGGCTCTGAATGAGTGAAGAACACTCTCAACTCACAGGCTTGAATGAAATGAAAATCACAGGCTCTGAATGAGTGAAGAACACTCTCACGAGCTTGAAATGAACTCACAGGCTCAGGCTCTGAATGAGAGAAGAACACTCTCACGAGCTTGAAATGAACTCACAGGCTCTGAATGAGCGAAGAACACTCTCACGAGCTTGAAATGAACTCACAGGCTCTGAATGAGTGAAGAACACTCTCACGAGCTTGAAATGAACTCACAGGCTCTGAATGAGTGAAAATGAACACTCTCAACAGCTTGAAATGAACTCACAGGCTCTGAATGAGTGAAGAACACTCTCACGAGCTTGAAATGAACTCACAGGCTCTGAATGAGTGAAGAACACTCTCACGAGCTTGAAATGAACTCACAGGCTCTGAATGAGTGAAGAACACTCTCCTGAGCTTGAAATGAACTCACAGGCTCTGAATGAGTGAAGAACACTCACGAGCTTGAAATGAACTCACAGGCTCTGAATGAGTGAAGAACACTCTCACGAGCTTGAAATGAACCCACAGGCTCTGAATGAGTGAAGAACACTCTCACGAGCTTGAAATGAACTCACAGGCTCTGAATGAGAACACTCTCCAAGAACACCACTCTGAATGAGTGAAATGAACTCACAGGCTCTGAATGAGGCTCTGAAGAAACACTCTCACGAGCTTGAAATGAACTCACAGGCTCTGAATGAGTGAAGAACACTCTGACGAGCTCGAAATGAACCCACAGGCTCTGAATGAGTGAAGAACACTCTCACGAGCTTGAAATGAACTCACAGGCTCTGAATGAGTGAAGAGCACTCACGAGCTTGAAATGAACTCACAGGCTCTGAATGAGTGAAGAACACTCTCACGAGCTTGAAATGAACTCACAGGCTCTGAATGAGTGAAGAACACTCTCACGAGCTTGAAATGAACTCACAGGCTCTGAATGAGTGAAGAACACTCTCCTGAGCTTGAAATGAACTCAGGCTCTGAATGAGGAAGAACACTCTCACGAGCTTGAAATGAACTCACAGGCTCTGAATGAGTGAAGAACACTCTGGCGAGCTTGAAATGAACCCACAGGCTCTGAATGAGTGAAGAACACTCTCGAGCTTGAAATGAACTCACAGGCTCTGAATGAGTGAAGAACACTCTCGAAGCTTGAAATGAACTCACAGGCTCTGAATGAGTGAAGAACACTCTCACGAGCTTGAAATGAACTCACAGGCTCTGAATGAGTGAAGAACACTCTCCTGAGCTTGAAATGAACTCACAGGCTCTGAATGAGAGAAGAACACTCTCCACGAGCTTGAAATGAACTCACAGGCTCTGAATGAGTGAAGAACACTCTCACGAGCTTGAAATGAACTCACAGGCTCTGAATGAGGCTCTCACGAGCTTGAAATGAACTCACAGGCTCTGAATGAGTGAAGAACACTCACGAGCTTGAAATGAACTCACAGGCTCTGAATGAGTGAAGAACACTCTCACGAGCTTGAAATGAACTCACAGGCTCTGAATGAGAGAAGAACACTCTCACGAGCTTGAAATGAACTCACAGGCTCTGAATGAGTGAAGAACACTCTCACGAGCTTGAAATGAACCCACAGGCTCTGAATGAGAGAAGAACACTCTCCACGAGCTTGAAATGAACTCACAGGCTCTGAATGAGTGAAGAACACTCTCTGAAAATGAACTCACAGGCTCTGAATGAGTGAAGAACACTCTCACGAGCTTAAAATGAACTCACAGGCTCTGAATGAGTGAAGAACACTCTCCTGAGCTTGAAATGAACTCACAGGCTCTGAATGAGTGAAGAACACTCTCACGGCTTGAAATGAACTCCCCAGGCTCTGAATGAGTGAAGAACACTCTCACGAGCTTGAAATGAACTCAGGCTCTGAATGAGTGAAGAACACTCTCAACAGCTTGAAATGAACTCACAGGCTCTGAATGAGTGAAGAACACTCTCACGAGCTTGAAATGAACTCACAGGCTCTGAATGAGTGAAGAACACTCTCCACTAGCTTGAAATGAACCCACAGGCTCTGAATGAGTGAAGAACACTCTCCACGAGCTTGAAATGAACTCACAGGCTCTGAATGAGTGAAGAACACTCTCACGAGCTTGAAATGAACTCACAGGCTCTGAATGAGTGAAGAACACTCTCCACGAGCTTGAAATGAACTCACAGGCTCTGAATGAGTGAAGAACACTCACGAGCTTGAAATGAACTCACAGGCTCTGAATGAGTGAAGAACACTCTCACAGCTTGAAATGAACTCACAGGCTCTGAATGAGTGAAGAACACTCTCACGAGCTTGAAATGAACTCACAGGCTCTGAATGAGTGAAGAACACTCTCCACAAGCAGAAATGAACTCACAGGCTCTGAATGAGTGAAGAACACTCTCACGAGCTTGAAATGAACTCACAGGCTCTGAATGAGTGAAGAACACTCACCAGCTTGAAATGAACTCACAGGCTCTGAATGAGAGAAGAACACTCTCACGAGCTTGAAAATGAACTCACAGGCTCTGAATGAGTGAAGAACACTCACGAGCTTGAAATGAACTCACAGGCTCTGAATGAGTGAAGAACACTCTCACGAGCTTGAAATGAACTCACAGGCTCTGAATGAGTGAAGAACACTCTGAATGTGAAGAACACTCTCACGAAATGAACTCACAGGCTCTGAATGAGTGAAGAACACTCTCCACCAGCTTGAAATGAACTCACAGGCTCTGAATGAGTGAAGAACACTCTCACGAGCTTGAAATGAACTCACAGGCTCTGAATGAGTGAAGAACACTCTCACGAGCTTGAAATGAACCCACAGGCTCTGAATGAGTGAAGAACACTCTCGAGCTTGAAATGAACTCACAGGCTCTGAATGAGTGAAGAACACTCTCCACGAGCTTGAAATGAACTCACAGGCTCTGAATGAGTGAAGAACACTCTCCCCGAGCTTGAAATGAACCCACAGGCTCTGAATGAGTGAAGAACACTCTCACGAGCTTGAAATGAACTCACAGGCTCTGAATGAATCCGAGAAGAACACTCTCACGAGCTTGAAATGAACTCCACAGCTCTGAATGAGTGAAGAACACTCTCCCACGAGCTTGAAATGAACTCACAGGCTCTGAATGAGTGAAGAACACTCTCCACGAGCTTGAAATGAACCCACAGGCTCTGAATGAGTGAAGAACACTCTCCACGAGCTTGAAATGAACCCACAGGCTCTGAATGAGTGAAGAACACTCTCACGAGCTTGAAATGAACTCACAGGCTCTGAATGAGTGAAGAACACTCTCACGAGCTTGAAATGAACTCACAGGCTCTGAATGAAGAACACACTCTCACAAGCGAAATGAACTCACAGCTCTGAATGAAACACTCTCCAGCTTGAAATGAACCCACAGGCTCTGAATGAAATGAACTCAGGCTCCACATGAACTCACAGGCTCTGAATGAGAACACTCACGAGCTTGAAATGAACTCACAGGCTCTGAATGAGTGAAGAACACTCTCACGAGCTTGAAATGAACTCACAGGCTCTGAATGAGTGAAGAACACTCTCACGAGCTTGAAATGAACTCACAGGCTCTGAATGAGTGAAGAACACTCTCACGAGCTTGAAATGAACTCACAGGCTCTGAATGAGTGAAGAACACTCTCCACGAGCTTGGAATGAACTCACAGGCTCTGAATGAGTGAAGAACACTCACGAGCTTGAAATGAACTCACAGGCTCTGAATGAGTGAAGAACACTCTCCACAGCTTGAAAATGAACTCACAGGCTCTGAATGAGTGAAGAACACTCTCACGAGCTTGAAATGAACCCACAGGCTCTGAATGAGTGAAGAACACTCTCCACGAGCTTGAAATGAACCCACAGGCTCTGAATGGTGAAGAACACTCTCGAACTTGAAATGAACTCACAGGCTCTGAATGAAGAACACTCACAGGAACTCACAGGCTCTGAATGAGTGAAGAACACTCTCCAGCTTGAAATGAACTCACAGGCTCTGAATGAGTGAAGAACACTCTCGAGCTTGAAATGAACCCACAGGCTCTGAATGAGTGAAGAACACTCACGAGCTTGAAATGAACTCACAGGCTCTGAATGAGTGAAGAACACTCTCCGAGCTTGAAATGAACTCACAGGCTCTGAATGAGTGAAGAACACTCACGAGCTTGAAATGAACTCACAGGCTCTGAATGAGTGAAGAACACTCTCACGAGCTTGAAATGAACTCACAGGCTCTGAATGAGAAGAACACTCTCTGAAGAACTCACAGGTGAGAATCTGAAGAGCTTGAAAATGAACCCACAGGCTCTGAATGAGTGAAGAACACTCTCACGAGCTTGAAATGAACCCACAGGCTCTGAATGAGTGAAGAACACTCTCCTGAGCTTGAATGAACTCACAGGCTCTGAATGAGTGAACACTCTCCGAGCTTGAAATGAACTCACAGGCTCTGAATGAGTGAAGAACACTCTCCTGAGCTTGAAATGAACCCAGGCTCTGAATGAGTGAAGAACACTCCTCACGAGCTTGAAATGAACTCACAGGCTCTGAATGAGTGAAGAACACTCTCACGAGCTTGAAATGAACTCACAGGCTCTGAATGAGTGAAGAACACTCTCCACGAGCTTGAAATGAACTCACAGGCTCTGAATGAGTGAAGAACACTCTCACAAGCTTGAAATGAACCCACAGGCTCTGAATGAGTGAAGAACACTCACGAGCTTGAAAATGAACTCACAGGCTCTGAATGAGTGAAGAACACTCTCCAGCTTGAAATGAACTCACAGGCTCTGAATGAGGAAGAACACTCCACGAGCTTGAAATGAACTCACAGGCTCTGAATGAGTGAAGAACACTCTCACAGCTTGAAATGAACTCACAGGCTCTGAATGAGGAAGAACACTCTCACGAGCTTGAAATGAACTCACAGGCTCTGAATGAGAGAAGAACACTCTCACTTGAAATGAACTCACAGGCTCTGGATGAGTAAGAACACTCTCCTGAGCTTGAATGAACCCACAGGCTCTGAATGAGTGAAGAACACTCACGAGCTTGAAATGAACTCACAGGCTCTGAATGAGTGAAGAACACTCTCCCCTGAGCTTGAAATGAACCCACAGGCTCTGAATGAGGAAGAACACGAGCTTGAAATGAACTCACAGGCTCTGAATGAGTGAAGAACACTCTCACGAGCTTGAAATGAACTCACAGGCTCTGAATGAGTGAAGAACACTCCACGACTTGAAATGAACTCACAGGCTCTGAATGGTGAAGAACCTCTCAAGCCCAGAAATGAACTCACAGGCTCTGAATGGTGAAGAACTTACTCTCCACGAGCTTGAAAATGAACTCACAGGCTCTGAAATGAGTGAAGAACACCTCACGAGCTTGAAATGAACCCACAGG
>JAHFZB010000751.1:12435-28841 GCA_036884735.1 Huso huso
TTGTTGTGCTTGGTTCAGTTGTGTTGCTAATAACAGATCCGAACCCTTCCAAACACCACACAATAGTATGGAGTAAAGTTAAACAGACAAAGATGATTAAGTTTCTCCACAGGGCTGGACTATTCCCAGCCATCCATGAGAGCCTTGAGGGCCAAAGACTGTACCATCGTTTCCAGAACAGAGATGGGGGTGACTGAACTTCATAAAAGACAGTCGCCTGCTTCTAGGATGGAGGAAGTCTGGTCAAACCGGGAACAGCTGTGAAACAGCGCCCTCTGTGGCTGATAGAGAACACAAGCAGGCGTGACTGCAGCAGAATCTGATGGGGCCACAGTGAGTTGGACTGGGTCTCATGATCTGGGTTCACCTTACGGAATATTGTTCCCTGGTTGATATTTTGATGTTATTTAGACTTTGTAACTGTATTATTATATATGTTGTCTGTTTTCTGCGTTCCGCCTCAGGACTGTGTTTTAACCAACAGTCAATTCAGAATGCAAAGATCTTGACAGCTTGCATTAGTAAAATATTCTGTTTGAAGACTCCACTGCCATACAGGTTCAGGTAAAGTGTTGTTTCTCTCCATCCCCTCTCAGATCCCCGGCTCTGGTGCAGCGCTGCCCGGACCCCCTGAAGAGTGGCCCCCGGTTCTCCGCCTGCGTCTGCTGACCCCCAACTTACCGAGGCCCAGCGCCACCTTTACCAGACCTGGCACAGCCTGCCTGGCGGCAGCACTGGGGGACCAGGGAACCAGGGCTCCATGTTCACTGTGTACACGGCTATGACTTCACCATCCACCCGGTGGGGCTGCAGCCTTCACCATCCACCCCAAGTGGGTATAGCACCTCACCATCCACCCAGTGCAACACCAACAACCTCACCGTCCACCCGAGTACAGCAGACAGCCTCCCGTCCACCCGAGGAGGTGACAACCTCACCGTCCACCCGAGAGGTGCAATAACCTCACCATCCACCCGACAGCACCCAGCCTCACCCATCCACCCCAGGGAAAGCCTCACCATTTCACGAGCAGCACCCCGACAGCCTCACCATCCACCCCGGAGGGAGGGCCTCACCATCCATCCCGAGAGGGCCTACAGCACCCCGCCTCACCATCCACCCGAGAGGACCTCACCATCCACCCGGAGGGTGCACCCTTGACAGCCTCACCATCCACCCCAAGAGGTGCAGCACCCGACAGCCTCACCATCCACCCGAGGAGGGTACAGCACCCGACAGCCTCACCATCACCCGAGAGAGGTACAGCACCCGACAGCCTCACCATCCATCCGAGGAGAATTACTGGCACCCGACAGCCTCACCATCCACCCCGAGAGGGTACAGCACCCGACCAGCCTCACCATCCATAAAATAACTATGGATAATAATTTAGATCTTTTAGTTAACATCATGTTGTAACAGTAGTACAGTATTTTTCCATTTTGTCAGTTTTCCGTTAAGTACATGGAAAACTACAAGTGATAATGTAATTCTATATGTTAATGTAACATTATTCAGCAGGTTTCATTTAACTTCTTGAAGCAGAATTTGTTTCGTTCTATGGGAGGCGATGCAAAAAACGTTTGCCAGAGTTATGTGTACCCTCCCATCATCACTAGGCTAATTGTGCAATTGTTTTAACTGATGGATAACTTGAGTGGTCTTTGAATGCCAGTATCAAAATAAACGCAAATTACAACCAACTCATTTCTCAGACATTTTATTCTTCGTATAAAAGGCACATTAAATTAAAAATGTCATGCATCTTGCATTTTATTACAAAGGTGGCGCTATACCAAGCATCTCAGTATTAACAGGCTTCCCTACTTGTATGATGTTTACAACAAGCTGTTAAATCAACAGCTCAGGACTGGGCAAAAAAATGACGACTGGTGGCCAAAAGTCACCTCCTTCCAACTAAATCTTCCTCGTCGATCATGTAAATACATTGAAAGGAAACAAGGACCAAAACTAATTCCAGTTAGATCTGTAATCTCTAGTGTCAGTTAAAAGTTCAAAACAGACTTAACAAGCTACACAGACCTCATCGGGTTAGTTATTCTTCTAGTTATTAAACAGGCCAGGTTTGTTTTTTTTAAGGCTAACTCCTTGAGGACAGAGGAACCAGCAGGATCAGCTCCAGCACACTGTCCTCAATCCAGACGAACACACAGGTGAGGTCAATTCAGCACAGCCTCCTGGGGCTGATCAAGTCGATTCACGCACATGTGAAGAGATATCACACTATGACAATGGTTGGAAGATATTGTTTTTCTGAAGCTTCTACAGTTATTCTGCAGCACAAAACAAATAATCCCCAATCACATCGGCCTACAGTATAGTTTACCATTAGGGTCACCAAAGCCACCAGCCATAAACAAACAGAAAAAAAAAGACAGTGACAAAATATTTTTCACTTTTTTGCTGGTTTAAAAAAACTACAAAAAAAATGGTAATACAAAACTTTTGGGCACAGCTGTAGCTCTCCACAAACAAGTTTCCTAACTGTTAAAGTGCCCCCCCTTTATAAAGGCATCCCTTTATACCACAGCAGGATCGCAGTGTAGTGTGGTCCTGGCCCCGTTTGTGTTAGCGGCTCTTATACATAAACAGCACGCTGGCATGGACGATCATAATCCACACCACAGAACAGACGATGCGCCCACAATTCACGACACGACTGTCTGTCTGTGAGAGGCCCAGGACGCGGCTTGGCGGGCAGGCAGGGCAGGCAGGCAGGCAGGCGAGGCGGGCAGGCAGGCAGGCAGGCAGGCAGGCAGGCAGGCAGGCAGGCGGGGGTGTTCAGGTCAGGATGGGGCACTCACCTCTCTCTCTCTCTGTCGCTTTTGGAACTGTGAGGGGTTCCCACACTGTAGCATGTAAGCTGTCGTTAACACTGAATTCACAAACAAAATAGAAAAATAAAAAAAGTAGTAATTAAAAGAATGTGGCCACAGGCACTTCCACTTTAAAAACCCTCAGATCGATTTTAGGTTATTTTCTTACTGTGTGTCCACATTTAAACAACATCTTTTGATATTGAAATGATTGTTTTAAACACATCTTCGTTCCACCACATCCTCTCGTAGGTCTGCAGGCGGGTGAAGTCGGCTCCTGTGTGTTAAAGAAGGGGCTCGTCCTGCAGCTGATGGTCTCGTAACTCTGCAGAGTCACAATATAAAGTTGCGATTATCCTGCAGCGACATGCGGTTCAGTGACTGAGTCCACCCTCAGCATTGTTCTGTCTGGTGAATTCAGACTCACGGAATACGGGCGAGAAGAGTCTACTGAAAGAAGTTGAGGACATCGAGACAAGGTCTCCCAATATTGAATTCCTCCCTGTTTAATATACTGTTGTATGTTTCTGTATCTTCCTCTAGCTGTTTAGATTGTGAACAGCCAGGCTTAGAAAACCACAAGCCCTGCTTCTTAAAGCTGAGAGTGAGGAGGTTTAAAAAATGACTAGGGAGTGTGTAACTGTGGAGTTAAATAAATGAACTATACAAAAAATCACACAGAGGGGACAAGGTGACAGCACACCACTAGTGTTTTTAAGCCACCGCACTCTTTTGGGGTCTTTTTCAGAAGCAGCCCCTTAAAAATAAATTAGCGTGCCTGGTCAATTCTGATCTAACCAGAAACAAGAAGAATGGTAACCAATGAGGCATGAAAGGGTAAGAAATTAAATAGCAGGAAAATGCAGATGATTTAAAACTTACAGGACTGAAAATGTAAAGGATGGTAAAAAAACAATTAAAAAAACTAAAACAATGTTGATGTTCCCGATTATTAAAACATCCAGCTCTGGTGAGAGTGATGGCAGCCTGGTCTCTGTTGGAGCTGTCCGGTCAGGCGATGATGATGGCAGCCTGGTCTGTGTGGAGCTGTCCGGTCAGGCGATGATGGCAGCCTGGTCTGTGTGGAGCTGTCGGTCAGAAGATGATGATAGCCTGGTCTGTGGAGCTGTCGGGTCAGGCGATGATGGCAGCCTGGTCTGTGTGGAGCTGTCCGGTCAGAAGGCGATGATGGCAGCCTGATCTGTGTGGAGCTGTCCGGTCCAGCCTGGCCTGGCGCTGGTCAGAGCTGCGTCCGGGCCGTGCTGTCCAGCGGAGACTGAAGCACGTCGAGTTCTGGGCCCTCGCTGCTCAGCTCTGCCTGCCGTGTGTCTTCTGAGATCTCCGGCGGTCAGTCGGTCCGCTGCCCCTCGTTGTATCCCAGATGGTGGAGGTCTCCGTGTCGCTGATGTAGCCGGGCGTCGCCCGTGTAGTGAGTGGGGAACAGCAGGGGCTCGCGGAGAAGCATCAGCAGCTCCCTCGGCTCAAAGTGCTTCATGTAGTCCTCCTGCAGCGCAGGGGAGGAAGAATTGAGAGAGATCAGTGACTGGCTGTGTTCAGGCACCACCGGATCAGTCAGTCCAGTCTCCCTGGTACCTACACTGAGGTTGAAATCAGTCAGTCCTGGCTCCCTGGGTACCTACACTGGGGTTAGTATCAGTCAGTCTCCCTGGCTCTCTGGTACCTGCACTGGGGTTAGTATCAGTCAGTCTAGTCTCCCTGGCTCTCTGGTACCTGCACTGGGGTTAGAATCAGTCCAGTCTCCCTGGCTCCCTGGTACCTACACTGGAGTTAGAATCAGTCCAGTCTCCTGGCTCTCTGGTACCTACACTGGGGTCAGTATCCAGTCCGGTGGTTCCCTGGTACACCTACAATGGGGTTAGTATCAGTCAGTCTCCCTGGCTCTCTGGTACACCTGCACTGGGGTTAGAATCAGTCCAGTCTCCTGGTCCTGGTACCTACACTGGGGTTGAATCAGTCCAGTCTCCCTGGTCTCCCTGGGGGTCCAGTCTCCCTGGTTCCCTGGTACCCCTCACTGGGGTTAGTATCAGTCAGTCTCCCCTGGCTCCCTGGTACCTACAATGGGGTTAGTATCAGTCCAGTCTCCTGGCTCCTGGTACCTACTCTGGGGTCAGTATCAGTCCAGTCTCCCTGGTTCCCGGTACCTACACTGGGTGTTTGTTGTACATGACCCGGCAGGAACTCATCGGCGGGCAGCATCTTGGAAGTGGCTGGCGTCGGGTAGCTGCGTGCCCCTGCAGAGAGATGGCGTAGCTGTGGCGTCCAATAGGGTAGTCCGCCTCCACCAGATTGTGCATTGGGCACCGCCCTCTCCGGGTGTTCACCTGCATCCGCTTGCGACCCGATGTAACTGGAGGAGAGGGCCGTCAATACACTGGGACCTGGGGGGGGGGGGGTTCTTTGTGTTGTCCAAATTTCAAACTGTAGAACAGGTCATGTTGAAACGTTTGCATCCCTCCACAGCTGCATGAACAAATACAGCCAGCCATGTGTCCAATTAGAGCTCAAATGATGGTTCTGAATGGTCGCCATGTTTCATCAGTCTGGATAAGTAGTTCTTTCAATACAGAGTCTGCACTGATGTACATAATGAAGTCAGTGTATGTGTGAAGTCTAATGATTAACAGTGTGAACTCAAAACTGTTACCACCTGTATGATAAAGTGACTTGCACTCAATGCTGCAGCTGTAAAATACAACACCAGAGCTGTGGGAACATAAGGCGTGGACCTCGTCGACTGAGTGTACAAAAAAGCACAGCCAATGTGACACAAGTGTATGGGGCTTCCCAAACATCCTCAATACACCCAATGACATCTCACAGAAGACCTGAACAAGGCTTCTCTGTACCCACTAATTTCAGCTCCATCAGGATGTTCTAATATACATTTTTCCAGTTTAGTAAATCTTTTCCTAAGTGCCGTGTGTGAGAAACTGAGGAGATGTTCCATGTTTCCGTGGCGTCCTCTCATGGTCCCAGTCCAGCCCTGGGTCTGGATCTCATGCATGAGGTTGGCAGCCTCCTCTTGAAAAAACACCTCGAACGGAGATCATCTTCAAACACCAGGATGTCTCTCCACAATCTACAAGCACAGAGCTCAGGGTTAGCATGGGACAGACCCGCACTTTCGACAATCTACAAGCATAGAGCTCAGGGTTAAGCGGACAGGCCGCCTCGACAATCTACAAGCACAGAGCTCAGGGTTAGCATGGGACAGACGCGCTCACAATCTACAACACAGAGCTCAGGAGTTAGCATAGGGACGTGCTGCACAATCACAAGCACTCTCAGGGTTAGCACGGGACAGACCGCGCTCCACAATCTACAAGCACAGAGCTCAGGGTTAGCACGGGACAGACCGCGCTCCACAATCTACAAACACAGAGCTCAGGGTTACAAGCACACAATCTCAGCACAGAGCTCAGGGGGCAGGACAGACCAGCTCCCACAATCTACAAGCACAGCTCAGGGTTAACCTGGGACAAGCAAACACAGCTCAGGGTTAGGCATGGGACAGACCCAGCAGCTCCACAATCTACAAGCACAGAGCTCAGGGTTAGCATGGGACAAACCGCACTCGACAATCTACAAGCACAGAGCTCAGGGTTAGCATGGGACAGACCGCACTCGACAATCTACAAGCACAGAGCTTGGTTAGTGCAGGAGGTGAATGTTGTATTTTGGGGTGTTTACACATCGTTTCACTAAGCTTAGTAAACAAAGGCTTTTAAAAGGCCCTCCTACTCCTGGGCCTCGCCTGAGCACCTCACCTCCTTCCAGATGTTGTAATGGGACAGGAAGCAGCCGAGCTCCCCCTTTGTGAGTGGGCGCCCGTGGTAAGGGTCTTGGTAACCTGGCAGCATGGCAATACCCATGGCTTCAATCTCACTGACATTGAGAGCTCTGGAAGAGAGAGAGCGAGCGAGAGAGAGCGAGGAGACACACAATCACTATACAATTACTGCAGAAAATACAAGATTTAGAACTTGAAATGCAAACAAAAAAAACCTAAACAAGGATACAGTGGGCTACATTCTCAAAGTTGATTTGGGTGCAGCGCAGTGAGGAGAAGCAGCCTAGCCTGTGGAAGCACCAGAGCTAATGCTCCCTGTGGAGTCCGCAGTGAAGACCGACGACTCGGCACAGCACAGCGTTTCACGGATGAAATGAACACAGACTCACTTCCGTCCCACGGCAGCGATGATCTTGCAGGAGATCTCCTGCTCATGCAGAGTGTGCAGCATCTCTCTCTGCGGTCTTTACGCCTCTTCAGATTAATCAGGAAGACCTGAAATAACCACACGCTCCCTCCCTCAGAAAACCTTCAGCAGCACTGAGCTCCCCACAACAAAGGGGACAACCCTGTCCGTGTCGCGTTGAGGAATAAGGACAATATAAATGACCCGCCGTTTACAAATGATTTGCAACAGGTGTACTGCTGGAAAACATTTTCTGTATAAAACGGATAGATTTTTGTCTTTAACATTCCATTACTATGGAAGCGCATAAGAATACATTCCACGCTGCAATCCGGCGTCTCATTTTGAGAAGTCAAGCAGGCCAGGCGTTCTAGTGCCTCTCTCAGGCCCCTCTTACCTCATCGAAGCCCATCTTGTCGGGGGGTGTTTGGGGCACGGAGAGAAGGGAAAGCGGGACAGCCCACAGGTGTGTGGCGCACTGCGGAGAGAGGAGAAACCAGCCCGGGCGTTAGAAAAAAAGTGTCTTTAAAATATTCCTCTAATTTTCTTCGTCTGTGTATTCCCTCCAATTCAATGCAAAGGCATGCTGGTGGGAAGGTACTGATAAGGACACACTCCTCATGGGGGTATGATATGGAGGTTGCTGTGTTTTGTCCTCTTCTGTTGTAATCTCTTTTCTGATATACCACAATACTGTGCTGTTCTAGCAATGGCTGTCATTGGAGAGTTCAACACGTACCATGAACAGGCTTCTTGGGGTTGTACAATCCTTTTTCTGCAATATAAATTCAGGGTTAAACAGTCTCTGTTTGGATTAGGGTTTATGGGCTCAAGAGAAACAACGGCCGCTACTTCAGTTAAAATCAACAGCAGAGATCGTCCCATAAGCTTATTTCAACAGTTGAGTGAGCTGCAAAGGGCAGGATCCTCTCTAATAATGGGGCGGGGGATATTTGTAGAAATTAACTTGTCAAATTTCCACATTCTTATCCCCCTCCTCTGCCATGAAAAAAAAGACATTTCAATTTCAAAAAAAGTCAATTGATAGTGAACAATATGTCCTTCAAATATTTTCTACAGCCCTGTGTAACCTGGCGAGGCAACCTGGCTTTAACATCCATTCTGTGCTTGAGATTTGGAGTTGTTCATGGATTGCACACACGTCACACTGCTCCTACACACACACTGCCAGACACAGATCTCAGCTCAGTGGTGCCGTCTCCTCCCACAGATCGATGTTAAGGCCAGGTTAGTTCAAACACAACGTAAGACAAAACAGAGGCAGTCCAGTCTCACCGGTCACCTCCAGCAGCGTGTGCATGAGCTGTCACTCTCATCCAGCAGGCTGCTGTGAGCAGCAGGGGCACTGGAAAGAAGCCATAGGGCTCCCTGTTGCAGATGAACATCTGGACATCTGGAAGACACAGAACAGCCTAGTACTCCTGCTGGGGACTTACTCCAGGGTGGTAACATTACAAGGACTGCACTGCTAGTTAAGAACAGACTTAGCAAGGTAACTGCTGGCATCTGATCATGTGAGTCACACTTCTGATAGCAGGACTGGGGTAACTGCTGGCAAGCTGGTTCTGATAGCCAGGACTGAGCTTCACAGCAAGCTGGTTCTGATAGCCAGGACTGGGGTCACACTTCACAGCAAGCTGGTTCTGATACCCAGGACTGGGATCATGCTTCACAGCAAGCTGGTTCTGATACCCAGGACTGGGGTCACGCTTCACAGCAAGCTGGTTCTGATACCCAGGACTGGGGGACTGGGATCAGGACCCAGGACTACACTTCACAGCAAGCTGGTTCTGATACCAACAAGCTGGTTCTGATACCCAGGACTGGGGTCACGCTTCACAACAACTGGGATAGCCAGGACTGGGATCATGCTTCACAGCAAGCTGGTTCTGATACCCAGGACTTGGGGTCACACTTCACAGCAAGCTGGTGATACCCAGGACTGGGATACTGATAGCCAGGACTGGGATCAGGACTGGGATCTTCACAGCAAGCTGGTTCTGATACCCAGGACTGGGGTCACGCTTCACAGCAAGCTGGTTCTGATACCCAGGACTGGGATCATGCTTCACAGCAAGCTGGTTCTGATACCCAGGACTGGGGTCACACTTCACAGCAAGCTGGTTCTGATACCCAGGACTGGGGTCACACTTCACAGCAGGACTGGGTTCTGATACAAACCAGGACTGGGGTCACACTTCACAGCAAGCTGGTTCTGATACCCAGGACTGGGGTCACATTTCACAGCAAGCTGGTTCTGATACCCAGGACTGGGGTCACATCACAACAAGCTGGTTCCAGGACTGGGGTCACACTTCAAGCTGGTTCTGATACAAGGACTGGGGTCACACTTCTGACAAACTGGTTCTGATACCCAGGACTGGGGTCACACTTCACAGCAAGCTGGTTCTGATAGCCAGGACTGGGATCACACTCTGGTTCTGATACCCAGGACTGGGGTCACGCTTCACAGCAAGCTGGTTCTGATACCCAGGACTCCGCCATGCTGCTCACCGGCCATGCGCGCAGAGAATGCGAAGACGATGATGTCATCGAAGGCCCAGGTGTAGTCGGGGTGGGGGGGGGTGGAATGCCAGCTCCTGGGACGCCTCCTTGCGCAGGTCGATGAGGAAGGTGGAGTGCACCATGGGAACAGCGAAGCAGCCCCTCCGCTCCCTCTTTCGAATGGGCATGTAGGCTGGAGTGCGCCTGTAGTACCCCTGAGAGGGGTGGAAATACAATACAACACAATACAATACAATACAATACAGTACAATACAATACAGTACAATACAATACAATACAATACAATACAATAGAGCCCTGAGAGGAGTTTGAATATTGTACAATACAATAGAAAGGGATCTTTATATAGCGCCCTTCGCCACGGCATCACATCCTGAGCGAGGCCCTGTTTCAAGCCCCCCTCTCCCCAGCATACCTGCGCTGTCATGCCGCACCAGAGTTGGAGTGCGCTGCGGCGGGACTCCAACATGGGAACCACCACCGTCCTGTTCTCAGCGATGAGCTTCCACAAGTGTCGGTTAGTGAGCAGATTGTCACAGTCCAGAAACTGAAACACACACACACACACACACACACACACAGGGGGTCACTGGCGTACACACTGAAAACACACACAGGGAGAGGGGTCAGCATAACCAACACACTGGAAACACACACACACACACACACACACACAGGAGTTGGGTCAGCATGGCCAACACACTGAAAACACACACACACACACACAGGGGAGGGGTCAGCCTAACCAACACACTGAAACACACACACACACACACACACACACACACAGGGAGGGGTCAGCTGAAGCGTACCCAAAACACACACACACACACAGGAGGGGTCAGCATAAAGCACACTAACACACACACACACACACACACACACAGAGAGGGATCAGCATAACCAACACACTGAAACACACACACACACACACACAGGGAGGGGTCAGCATAATAACACACTGAAACACACACACACACACACACACAGGAGGAAGGGGGGGTCAACTGGCGTACACACACACACACACACACACACCGTGTCGGTGACTCACCAGGATGTAGTCGGCCCACATCTCCCGGGCGGCTGTGACCTGGCGCAGTTTCATCACGTGTGCGTGGCTCCAGTGCTTGGGACCCATCTCATCCTCAAACCCTCTCAGGAATCACACACAGAGCTGTACACTGCCCACACACACACACACACACACACACACACACACACACACACAGTGCACTTGGGACACCAGAGCTGCTCATCCACACACACACAGAGCTGCACTGCCACACACACACACAGGAATGCCCACACACACACAGAGCTGCACACTGCCCACACACACACACACACACACACAGGCTGCACACACACACACACACACACTGCACTGCCCACACACACCAGGCTGCACACTGCACACACACACAGAGGCTGCACTGCCCACACACACACACACACACACACTGCACACTGCACACACACACAGAGCTGCACACTGCACACACCACACACACACACACAGGCTGCACACACACACACACACACACACACACACACAGCTGCACACTGCCACACACACAGAACTGCACACACACACACACACACAGCTGTTACACTCACACACACACACACACTGCACAGCAGCCACACACACCTGAATCACACAGTTCCCTTCTGGGCGGCCCCCCTCTGTCACCTGGGCTCCCTTCTGGGCGGGCCCCTCTCCTCCTCCCGGTCTCCACTAGTGATAGAGGCTCTGCACACCGATCAGCCACTCTCGCAGCACCCCGCCGTCGTGTTGTCAGCATTGTGATCCGTCGCCACCCTGTGGTGGGAGGAAAAAAAACAGCATCGGTTATTATACTGAGATCCCTACCACAGCACTCCTAAAAGTAATAAAGACATTTAGTCACATCTATGGGGAAAAGCATCTTCAATTCAGGGATTCCTTTCCATTGGCGTCCGGGGTGCTGGCGTTGGCATGTTTGCAGGAATCCATGTTGAGAAGGTCTTGTGATTCGTGAACCGTGTTATTGGGCGCTGCTTGTGGCAGCCATCTTGAAGGTCTCAAGAAGGGCTTGCGGTTGTGTTTAAAATGATGGGAGTCGTAAATAAAACCAAAACGGATACACAACTGCTGTCAAAACCCTTATGAGGCTTGCCTTGCAGACTGATGCCTTCATATACCCCCAGATTCTGATTCTCAGTAGCTTGAGCTAAAGTACATCCAGATCAGCTTTCATCAGTAACTGAATCTAACAGATCTAATTGAGTTTTCATCACAATTCGACAAGCAACTCGCACCCAGAAAGACAGCGGACGGGGAGACAAACATAACCCCCGAGACTGTGATACACCCAATAAAAGAATGTCCTCACCAAGTTCCATCAAAATGAGGCAAAGCGGTTCTGCAGATGCCCGCCACTCTAAAGCGTACAGTCCCATTCCCAGGGGAACTCCTTCTCCAGCTTTCACTTTGAACCCAGTCACACAGAAGCAGAGCTGGTAAAAGGCCACTCTCAATATTCTCAGGACCGCCATGAGAACTGGCAAGGGCTTGTAACCGATCCCTCCATTACACAATCGGCCGGTCACGCTTGGCTCTGCCTTTCAGAGGTTCCCTTGTGTCTGAGATGTGGTCAGAGTCTCATTCCCAGCTGCCATGCAATCCGGTGATATAGCACTTCATATACAGAATAGGAAACCTGAACTACACCCATACCCAGGCCCTTGAGGCCTTGAGGCGGATGCTGAACCCCTCCTGGACTGGACAGCACCCCTCCCCTCCTGAACTACACCCATACTGAGCCCTTGAGGCGGATCCTGAACCCCTCCTGGACTGGACAGCACCCCTCCCCCTCTGAACTACACCCATACTGAGCCCTTGAGGCGGATCCTGAACCCCTCCTGGACTGGACAGCACCCCTCCCCTCCTGAACTACACCCATCGGATCCTGAACCCCTCCTGGACTGGACAGAACCACCCCTCCTGAACTACACCCATACTGAGCCCCTGAGGCGGATCCTGAACCCCTCCTGGATTGGACAGCACCCCTCCCCCCCCTGAACTACACCCATACTGAGCCCTGAAGCGGATCCTGAACCCCTCCTGGACTGGACAGCACCCCTCCCCTCCTGAACTACACCCATACTGAGCCCTTGAGAGCGGATCCTGAACCCCTCCTGGACTGGACAGCACCCCTCCCCCCTCCTGAACTACACCCATACTGAGCCCTGGATCCTGCCCCTCCTGGACTGGACAGCACCCCCCCCCCCCTGAACTACACCCCTGAGCCCTTGAGGCGGATCCTGAACCCCTCCTGGACTGGACAGAACCCTCCCTCTGAACCACACCCACAGCCTTGAGAGTCGGGAACCCCTCCTGGACTGGACAGCACCCCCCCCTCCAGAAAAATCAAGCCCTTGGCCGCGGATCCTGAACCCCTCCTGGACTGCACCCCTCCCCTCCTGAACTACAATAAAAGCGGATCCTGAACCCCTCCTGGACTGGACAGCACCCTCCCCCTCCTGAACTACACCCATACTGAGTTTGAGAGGCGGATCCTGAACCCCTCCTGGACTGGACAGAATGAACTACACCCATACTGAGCCCTTGAGGCGGATCCTGAACCCCTCCTGGACTGGACAGAACCCCTCCCCCTCCTGAACTACACCCCATACTGAGCCCTTGAGGCCGGATCCTGAACCCTCCAACTCCCCAGCACCCCTCCCCTCTCTACTACATACTGAGCCCTTGAGGTGGGATGAACCCCTCCTGGATTGGACAGCACCCCTGTGAACTACACCCATACAGGAGCGGATCCTGAAGGTGTACTGAACTACACCCCATACTGAGGCCCTTGAGGCGGATCCTGAACCCCTCCTGGATTGGACAGCACCCCTCCCCTCCTGAACTACACCCATACTGAGCCCTTGGCCGGATCCTGAACCCCTCCTGGACTGGACATGCTTCAGCATCTCACTGGAAACGAATTACAGCTCAATGCCAAGAGTGGTTTGTGCAACAAAAAAATGTGCCTTGGATAAAAAGCGTGCCTTCTGTTTGTCTTTCCAAACCGTGCTGTGCCAGCATTGAATAATGCATTAAAAACCGCCACAATCCCCAGATCAGTCTACCGAGCACCGTGGGATGAACTTGGAGATGGAATGTTACAGGGAGAGAAGGTGTACAAAGTGTTACGATCAGTCGAAAAATTCACTTGTTTTAATGCGGCTCCTTCAGCATCTCATTGTACTTTATGACAGCTTGATGTTTAAAAACATGAAGGAACGTTGTCTCAAAAAGTACAAGCTTTTAATATTAAAACAGCTGATCATTTACATGAATACCCAATTTCACTGAGACACACACTGAGAGAGACGCACACACTGAAGAGAGACGCACACACACACATCCTGCATTACTGCCACAGCAGCTTGTTTCTAGAGCAGGATCTTGTGAAGCCACGCAGCTCCTGTTCCCACGACTCTGCAAGCTAAACCAGCAACGTGGACAAAGTCATCAAAACAGGAGCGGAACTGCCTGGCGGTGCAGCGGCACACTGAAACCACGAACGCACTGAGACAGTCCAAATCCTACACCCAGCCAACAGAAACATGGATCACATTACAACTACAGTACTGACAAGCCATTCATGCGGTGCGTCTGTTCAGTGGTTTGGTATCTTTATCTAGCCTGTGCTCAATGTATGGTGCTGGCGTTATCTACATGGTGGTGGAAGCATAAGATTCAAAAGCAGGATCTTTTCTCCTGGGGAGGCATGTTGAAATCTCGGGACATCTTCCTCAAAACCGAGATGATCCATGGAAAACAAGGAGATGTGTCTACTCTCAGAGTTCAGCTGGCACACCAGAGTGTAACTATAAAGCTGTCCCCCTCCACAACAACAAAAAACCTCTCTGAACACATGGTATTTCTTACATCCAGTAGGGGGCAGAGTGTTGCAGGGGGACAGGTTAGTGGTTACACTGGCTGAACTTGGAGAGGAGGCCACAGGGGTGCTTTAAAGAGGAAGCGATTGCAACGGGGAGCTCATCTTTGTATCCAGATGTTCTGTCTATAAATAAAACAAGGCAGTGTGAGTGAAAGAAACAGGAACTGTTCTAGCTGACAGGAAGTGTGCAGAGCAGAGTAAACATCTCCATCTCAACACAGCAGCTCTGAGCTTCCCTTCTTAAAACAGACACGAAATGAAAGCAGCTGACAGACCCAGTACTGAGACTCTCAATAACTGAAGACTGACAAGATAAGCAGATCCCCTGGATACACACAGGGATGCTGTGTGTCAGCCATCCTCCCTCCCTCCCTCTCTCTCTGCAGATCTCTCACCCTGCTGTCGACACACTGCAGCCCCAGCACATCGCATTGGCACCCAGGCGCCAGGCGGAGCTCAGAGAACCCATGACCGACCCCCGCCAGCCTCCAGGGCACACAGACCGTCTCACACAGAAACTCACAGCATTCCCAGGAAGAGCCAAGGCAAACAGACAAGGCCTTTATCTGTGTGAAACTAGGAGAAACTGTGTCAGAGCAACGTTACCACCATCATCTGAGCAAATCTAGAGGAAAGCACAAAGCTGACTTCCTTTAGGGTGCAAAGGTTAAAAAAAAACTGTATAGATCACAAGCCGTACATTCCAGGAGCCTTCAGAATATGCATACATTATATATATGTGTGTGAATGACTGACTGCATGTAAAGAGAAGCCACAGAAAGCACAGTGATGCTCTGTTCATATCTAGAATGGGATTGTCTCTTTGCAATCCACAGTTACCTCGACTCACCCCTCAGGCCTCTCCACATGTGCAAGCTTGCAGTCTAAATGGATCACTCTGTAAGCGAGGAAACAGCACAACATCCCACTGAGATGTGAAAGCTGCTGCAGGCGAGACACGGCCTGCCGCTGAAGCACAAAAAGAATGCAATGGGGCTGAACTGTCATTTGCACAATATTTTGAATTCTTTTTTTGCCCTTGTCGTTTCAAAGCGGTTTCTTCTTCAAATCCATTTGAGATCGACTCAAGCATCACCAGGAGGAGACTGACCACTTGGATGACCAGATCCAACCCGCCAGTACATTTGAAACCCTGTTTCGTGCTCCTAAAAAAAAAAAGAAAGCTGGCATGATTTTTTTTTGTGGGACACACATCTCCGTTGCACCTTCAAAAGGTTCCTGCCTGGGTATGTCCCCATACCTATTTAATGCCTATTTCCTCAATGTCAGCTACACTGGATACTGGGCAGCACAGGGTTAAGACAGACTGTGTGCGGTTTGATGAAATCGCATGTTGTGTTGCAGTTAAAACTCACTAGAATGGTCCAGATAGAACAGGAAGTGAAGCGCAGTCTGTGTCGGGAGCAACACATTCATAATGCTCCAATAGCATTCCTTTGAACTGAGATACAGATCTGTAGCTAAACACACAGAGCGCTGTTCATCAGTTCAGCATGCAGACTGGCTCTGACCAGAAGAGCTGCCTGTAATCTTTTATTTCAGCACCTGTCCAGGGCTACATGATGCAGAACAAGATCAAATGGCGATTAAATGACGCACAAAAACGTAATTAGACATGTATCCATAGCAACTACAAAAGACATGTATTCTTCATTCAAGAACTATCTGGTGAGCTACGATGTGATTCTGGACAAATGATGCATACTTCTGTGACATCGTTCAAAGCATCCACTTAAGCGATGGCCAGGTTTTCTGTGGACTTGCCGGCTGCCGGTGAAACAATTTAACCTGCCGGATTTTTCTTGTTTTTTTTTTATGTGGAGGAAAGG